>KZ309720.1:26449-36463 GCA_000376725.2 Ladona fulva
ACTTTTCAGTCTAATTCTCATCCGAATTATAATGTTATTTATGTACCTCATGAATGTATGGCACAACATGCTATATATTGTGGATTTTACATGATTATTAAATATATCATATAAAATATTAAGACTTTTTCTTTTCCACTTCATTGTTTTACTAGAGTGATTGTTGTTTCAACCTTCTGTGTAATTGATTCTCCCAAAATTCAGTTCATTTTTAGCCTGATTTGAAATTATGAAGAATTCAAAGATCTGAATTTCATTCTTTAATTACTTTTTCCTATCCTTGCTTTATTAGCACATAAATATTTTATTTTGGTCATCCTTTAATCAGTCATAAAAAAGAAACATAACAATGATTTTGTTGCATGTCAGCTGTATTATCAAGAAATTTCTCTTGATTTTAATAATGAATCAAAATACACCCAAGAGTAATTTTCTCAGTGGTGGAAATTTTAATATGCTTTTACCTGAAAAATTGATGATCAGGGAATGTTAGTAAAGATGAGGAAACTGATTACAATTTATAAAAGCATAAATTTAGTCAAACTTGAAATATTGAAGTGTACTAATATTTATTTTAAAGATGAATATTCTCTAAAAGTAATGAAATATAAAGGATGGTTATAAGGTGACCTGCTTTCCTAATTTCATCAAAACTCATGTTATATCTTTATTGAGTAACAGCTTGAGTAAGCCAGTGACAACATCATTGTGTTATCATGAGGAAAATGAGTTTGTCTTGTTACCATTTGCTATGATGGGTGAATCCAACATATTTATCTTTGCTCTTTCCTTGCTTAGCAGTCACTGGATTCATAAATGTAGGTCATCTCACTCCAATGAGAGTAACGTTTTTACTATGTGGAAGTTAAGCAATTGGCTACAAGATAATTTAGCACCCAATATCTCTTTTTATTTATGAAAAGTCTAATTGCGTAGCCAGAGGAAGCAGAGAAGTGGTGGCTCACAGATAGCCATGTGCCTAGGGCTCTGTTTGCCTTTGGTGAAAGTGGTCACGCATTTGGTTCTCTGTGGGGATCTATATGTAGGAGATGTTCTCAGCCTTTGAAGCAGTTTCAAAAATACAAATACTGAGATGTGGGCCATGTACATATTTGCATCTAGGCCCTCATTTTGTTGATGGCCTGCCACTACTTGTATAATACTGCTAGCTGACTCACGATATTTTGGTACTGATGTCTTAAGTGTACTTCGTGTTGCAATGATTTGGTGGCATGAAATTATGATGTAAGATGTAGTGTTTAAATTGGTTTTTAACTGAACATTAAACATAGTGCATAAAACTTTATTTCTTATATCTAACTGTATAAGCTCTCTGATTTGGCTTATCTTAAATGATAATGTAATTTAAATTATAATTAGTTGATGAATTTGGCAATGGCATTTGCTTTAAGACCAATACTGTCACTTGAGTTTGACTTACATTGCTAAATTCATGGTTAAATTCATGAATATTACAAAGACTGAACATATCTCCCAGAGAATATACACCTGACCTTAAGAAACAGATTGCTGACATTACTGCCGATAACCCAAAAGTGTATGTATAGCTGTCATAAATGTGAACATATATGACTAAAAAGAAGTAATCGGAAAAAATCGAAAATGATTTCTTCATATTAATTTTTGCTCACAGATGTTTGTATGTGATTTTAGCTGACTACTGAATTTTAAACTTACACAGATGCCTATGACCTTTGAAATATATTTTCTTATGATTATGATCTGGGTTTAAGAGTACGAAAATATCATATTTATTTTGGAATTTTTGAGCATTGTAATTATTAGTTTATACTATGAAGAATATAAAAGTTATTTCAGGGTTTGTTTCCCTGAGATTTAATATAAGATTTTGCTTTCTTTGAAGTTTGTTCTGAAAAATATTTTTCCTTCTTAAGCTCAAAACTACTTGTGTTAGCTCTGAAGGTGAGAATCCTGCTCATGTAGAAAATGTTGGTAGGATTAATAAGGTTTTTAATAGTGGGAGATTCCTAGGTTTCTTCTACTGTTTAGAGAATATTGAAGGTTATCATAGCAATCTATTTTAAAAGACCCAAATATTAGTGAGTTCGCCTCTTCTTACGCTGAAGTATAAATTGTTAGTTACTTACCTTATCTTCATTCTTTTCATCCGTTTACTGCAACTGAATCGAAATTGAGTTTAACATATCATGTGACCACTTAAGGCAGTACTTCACAAAAAATGTGCTATGGGGAATCTGATTGCATGATACATATGATTTAGAATTCACTGTGTTTATGGCTTTAGTTTTTGAAATATTTGATTGTTTCATTCATTGCCAATTTAGACAATGAAATGCTAAAGCATTCCATTTGCTAACTTTTTTATCTTTTTCAATTTGATTTTAGATTAACTAGTGAAATATTTAATTATTTAATGAAAGTTCATATTGGAAATGCTAAAGCATTCTGTTGTTAACACTTTTTCTACCTTCATTTTCAATTTGAATCTTGTTAAAGTGATAAATATTTTGTGAGCCATGAAGATTTAACTAATACATTTCTGCTCTGGAAGATACAAGGTGGGTGAGCAGTCCCTAAGAACAGGAATGGTGTTCCTTTTGTTGGAAGAGTGCCATATTCAATAAAAAGGGTCTTCAGAGCGAATTAAGTGCCAAACCATAGCTAAGAATGCTGACATTTCAAAAGCTATAACATCATTGATGAGAATAAAATTAATCTTCATAACTGATATTTGGTGAAACTCCATCTTCATAATAAAAATTAAGGGATGTAATTTGTAATATACCATGAAGTATTATTTAGCACAACTGGGTTTCGATGTATTCATCTCACCATCTGCTGTCTCAGATACCAAAAGTAAAACAGTAGCATGAATACACATAGAAGAAAAAGAAGNACTTTTCAGTCTAATTCTCATCCGAATTATAATGTTATTTATGTACCTCATGAATGTATGGCACAACATGCTATATATTGTGGATTTTACATGATTATTAAATATATCATATAAAATATTAAGACTTTTTCTTTTCCACTTCATTGTTTTACTAGAGTGATTGTTGTTTCAACCTTCTGTGTAATTGATTCTCCCAAAATTCAGTTCATTTTTAGCCTGATTTGAAATTATGAAGAATTCAAAGATCTGAATTTCATTCTTTAATTACTTTTTCCTATCCTTGCTTTATTAGCACATAAATATTTTATTTTGGTCATCCTTTAATCAGTCATAAAAAAGAAACATAACAATGATTTTGTTGCATGTCAGCTGTATTATCAAGAAATTTCTCTTGATTTTAATAATGAATCAAAATACACCCAAGAGTAATTTTCTCAGTGGTGGAAATTTTAATATGCTTTTACCTGAAAAATTGATGATCAGGGAATGTTAGTAAAGATGAGGAAACTGATTACAATTTATAAAAGCATAAATTTAGTCAAACTTGAAATTTTGAAGTGTACTAAAATTTATTTTAAAGATGAATATTCTCATAAAGTAATGAAATATAAAGGATGGTTATAAGGTGACCTGCTTCTCTAATTTCATCAACTCATCAACACTCATGTTATATCTTTATTGAGTAACAGCTTGAGTAATCTAGTGACAACATAATTGTGTTAGATGAGGAAAATGAGTTTGTCTTGTTACCATTTGCTATGATGGGTGAATCCAACATATTTATCTTTGCTCTTTCCTTGCTTAGCAGTCACTGGATTCATAAATGTAGGTCATCTCACTCCAATGAGAGTAACGTTTTTACTATGTGGAAGGTAAGCAAATGGCTACAAGATAATTTAGCACCCACTGTTTCTTTTTATTTATGAAATGTCTCATTGTGTAGCCAGAGGAAGCAGAGAAGTGGTGGCTCACAGATAGCCATGTGCCTAGGGCTCTGTTTGCCTTTGGTGAAAGTGGTCACGCATTTGGTTCTCTGTGGTGATCTATATGTAGGAGATGTTCTCAGCCTTTGAAGCAGTTTCAAAAATACAAGCACTGAGAAGTGGGCCATGTAGATATTTGCATCTAGGCCCTCATTTGGTTGATGGCCTGCCACTACTTGTATAATACTGCTAGCTGACTCACGATATTTTGGTACTGATGTCTTAAGTGTACTTCGTGCTGCAATGATTTGCTGGCATGAAATTATGATGTAAGGTGTAGTGTTTAAATTGGTTTGTAACTGAACATTAAACATAGTGCATAAAACTTTATTTCTTATATCTAACTGTAGAAGCTCTCTGATATGCTGATTTTAAATAATAATGTAATTTAAATTATAATTAGTTGATGAATTTGGCAATGGCATTTGCTTTAAGACCAATACTGTCACCTGAGTTTGACTTACATTGCTAAATTTATGGTTAAATTCATGAATATTACAAAGGCCGAACATATCCCCCAGAGAATACACACCTGACCTTAAGAAACAGATTGCTGATACTGCTGCCAATAACCCAAAAGTGTATGTATAGCTGTCATAAATGTGAACATATATAACTAAAAAGAAGTAATCTGAAAAAATCAAAAATGATTTCTTCATATTAATTTTTGCTCACAGGTGTTTGTTTGTGATTTTAGCTGACTACTGAATTTTAAACTTACACAGATGCCTATGACCTTTGAAATATATTTTCTTATGATTATGATCTGGGTTTAAGAGTACAAAAATATCATATTTATTTTGGAATTTTTGAGCATTGTAATTATTAGTTCATACTATGAAGAATATAAAACTTATTTCAGTGTTTGTGTCACTGAGATTTAATATAAGTTTTTGCTTTCTTTGAAGTTTGTTCTGAAAAATGCCTTTCCTTTCAAAGCTCAACACTACTTGTGTTAGCTCTGAAGGTGAGAATCCTGCTCATGTAGAAAATGTTGGTAGGATTAATGAGGTTTTAATAGAGGAGGAATCCTAGGTTTCTTCTACTGTTTAGAGAATGTTAAAGGTTATCATATTATTTTAAAAGACCCAAATATTAGTGAGTTCACCTATTTTACGCTGAAGTATAAATTATTAGTTACTTACCTTATCTTCATTCTTTTCATCTGTTTACTGCAACTGAATCGAAATTGAGTTTAACATATCATGTGACCACTTAAGGCAGTGCTTTACAAAAAATTTGCTATGGGGAATCTGATTGCATGATACATATTATCTGAGACATATGATTTAGAATTCACTGTGTTTATGGCTTTAGTTTTTGAAATATTTGATTGTTTCATTCATTGCCAATGTAGACAATGAAATGCCAAAGCATTCCATTTGCTACCTTTTTTATCTTTTTCAATTTGATTTTAGATTAACTAGTGAAATATTTAATTATTTAATGAAAGTTCATATTGGAAATGCTAAAGCATTCTGTTGTTAACACTTTTTCTACCTTCATTTTCAATTTGAATCTTGTTAAAGTGATAAATATTTTGTGAGCCATGAAGATTTAACTAATACATTTCTGCTCTGGAAGATACAAGGTGGGTGAGCAGTCCCTAAGAACAGGAATGGTGTTCCTTTTGTTGGAAGAGTGCCATATTCAATAAAAAGGGTCTTCAGAGCGAATTAAGTGCCAAACCATAGCTAAGAATGCTGACATTTCAAAAGCTATAACATCATTGATGAGAATAAAATTAATCTTCATAACTGATATTTGGTGAAACTCCATCTTCATAATAAAAATTAAGGGGTGTAATTTGTAATATACCATGAAGTATTATTTAGCACAACTGGGTTTCGATGTATTCATCTCACCATCTGCTGTCTCAGATACCAAAAGTAAAACAGTAGCATGAATACACATAGAAGAAAAAGAAGGGGAGGGTGTAAAGGGGAAAAAGGTCACAAGGATGTATGGAAGAGCAAGAAACTTTGTGGAATACAAGAGGCCTAAATGGATGACAAAGTCATATGAGAGGTGGGTGCAGGATTAATGAAGGATAAATTCATGTGAGGAGGGATTCTCAGAAAACATATTCATTGCTGAGGGTTTGAGAATGATGCAGATGGTGTAGAATTTGAAATTTGTCTAGTGTGTTGATTTTTGGTCCTTTTGGGCATGATTGGAGTATGGTGCCTCAAAAATCCACAATATGGTTATTTTTAATGAGGTGGTTTGCAAAATGGGAACAGAGTGGGGCTTTGTTTATGAAGGCATCTTTGTGTTCTAATTGAAATATTTATCTCACTCTGGCAGCTATAGATATTACTGCAGTCTCTACATGGGATTCTGTAGATACTGGGCTTGTTAATTGATAAGTAATTTGTTAATGAGGGAATGTGGGTAACCATTATTGGGTGCAAGGGTGAAGTGTTTTTAATTCCATCTGGAAGTCGCTGGGGGACATGGGGATGTTAAGTAACCTGTGGATAAGGAATTGGAAGGTGGTGAATTTGTGTGAATGGTAGTGGTTGGAGAAGGCAGGGATAACATGATCTGTATAAGATTGCTTCCTATCTATGGCAAATTTAATCAAATTATTTGTCATGGTTAGAGTGAGTTCTAAGGAGTTGAAAGAATGCCTTGTATAGATTTCCGAGGTTGAAGGTCATGGAAGTATAAGAGGTTAACAAACTGCACAGTCTGTCATAGTTTTAGTAGTAATGTTAAAAGTTTTTTGACAGCTTAGGTCATTTTGCACGTTGGCTCTCACCAGGAATCAAAGTCGATCCTATCTGGGAGCCTTTTATTCAAATACATCTGTCTTTGTGAGCCTTACCATTCATAATATGCCATCAACATATCGTTTTCATTTTAAGATATGTGGTAACAGAGGGTATTTACACTTACCATTAGCGTCTTGTGGGCCCTTAATTGTTGTCCTTTGAAGACAACGCTTAAGGGCCCACATTCTTCTACGTTGTCTTGTGATGATCGTGCACTTTGATGAACAAAAACCTTTTTAGTTAAACGGATCGTTATTCATCTATAATGGTTTACCTGAAAGAAATGCTTCATTCTATAGAGAAAATGACAAAAATGAAGCAATAACGGAGGGCGATCTCTTTGCCGTAAAGTTGACTGCATGCACACTATGACTTCCAAAATAAGCCGATAATAAACAAATCAATTGATCAACAAACTAACCAAGAACCAAGCGTATTTAATACAGCAATAGTTTGCATTCTCTTTAGTTATCCCATCTTCAACCATTTCCAGTTTCCAGAGTAAAACTCCAGGTTTTATCGCGGTATACTCAGCCCCTGAAAAGCATCTTTAGCAGGTTTTACTGTTTAAATATGACAATGATTATTGCAGTAGATTAATTAGTTAATGATATTGACATTGTTTATAATTCTTTAGGTTATATGAGAATTGAATATAGCCTAAATAAAGAGACAGTGAACAATAACTGGGTAATGAACGAACTAAAAGAACGGCTTTATAACTTTATAGTTCTTTAGGCTTATAGAAAGGATGGACTGGAGCTGACTAAAATGAAAATGAGGAGAATTTGTATGATTTTAGTGATATGAAGTTCAAGAAAACTGGTAAAATGTAGCTATAAGACTATAGAAATTGATAAAATGTTGTTGGGATTTCCTGGAAATGAAAAACAGCTAGCAAAGATAAGTAAGTATGCAGGAGAATAGTATTAGTATTGTTAGAAGTGCTTGAACAGTTGAGGTTGTTTTGCACTTATGGGGTCCCTTCAGGAATCATACCTGGAATTGCTTTCTGGTGAAGGCGAGTGTGCTACCCACTTTGCTATTAATAAACCTACTGGAGATTTGTGAATGCATGAGGCATATGTGTTTGGCATGAAAGTTCTAATTCCTAGTGTTCAATTATAAATTTTTTAAGGGAGTAGAATGAGTGGAATTTTAGAATTCTTAAAGGGAGATGCAGATTAATCACTATTAAGCAGTTTTTAAAATAAATGGTAAAAATTCCTGCTGAATAGTTGGTCTTGGACTATAAATATGTAATGAATTACATCGTTTTTAAAAAGCACTTGTATCGTTGATGTAATTGAGAAAAATTGCATTTTTGTAAAATTCAGAAGCTAATCCAAGAAATTTTGTTAGAGATGAATTAACCAGCTTACAGTTAAGTAATATTTGACCAGTCATTTAAACTTGTATATCAGAGGTGGTAGACTATATTTCCTTTGCCACTACCTTTGACAGACAAACAGCTAAAAATTAACTATTGTATGAAAACATTTATTTTTAAGTGGAAGGAATTAGAGGAAGGAAGAGTTCTGAAACCATTTCTAATTTTCTCTTAGCAATTCGTTTTATAATGTTAGCATAAAATATTGCAATTATGGCTAACTAGGGCTGGTTACACTGACATTAAGTTTCTTATTTACTGAAATCAGACTATGTAGTGTAATGGGTCTCCTACCTCGTAAGGCCGATTGTATTGTTTCTCAGTATTTTTATTAGTTGATATTTTTTTATCAGCTTCTCATTCAAGTTGACGTGCTTCATGTCATTATTGTAGTCTGTGGCCTTGCGTAGTTACTTCAATTCAGTTGTTAGATGTTCCATCTTAGAGCACTCCAAGGTACTTGTGGAAGGTGGAAGAAGGGATTGTAGTTTTACTGTATTAAGATTTAAAGTTTTTTATCATACGATAAATTTTAAAATCTGAGTGGCTGCTTTTACTTGGGTTAACAGTTAAATTCCGTTTTATCATCCAAGAGTTTATTTATGGCAGCATAGTTGCGGAAACACGTATTAAGAACAGTACGAAGTGTAACCACCGAGAACCTTAACCCCTGCTGGTTGAAATTTTCCAATGGTTAGTTTGCTTGCAAAAATTGACTTTTTGGAGCTTTTCTCAATCTCTAATGACATCCAAGAGTTGATGTGTTTTAAGTATTGATGTAAGTTAACTGTGGCTGTTTCACTGGATTGTGATTGTGCTGCCAATGCAGTCATGTTTGTATGCAAACAAGGATAATTTTAGGAAAGGAGCTTTTTTCTCCTGTGTTTTAGATATACCATTTCCTCCAGGCAGGTTAATTACACTCTATGTTGTTAATCAAAGGCATAGTATACTCAGAAAATCCTTCACTTTTTGGTATATTTTGGAGCATTGTCCTTAAATTCTTTAACATGATTATAGCAGTGTGATCTTTACAACAAATATCACTTCACATACAAGCTCCAATCTTTTCGTCAGCTTTCAGCACTTGTAAATATGGCATAAATTACTCATACCTTGATGTTGTTATTCTGAATATTTTAATTAAGCATAATTTATCTTCAACTCCAAAGCTTAGGATTAACTGATGGCCCAAAAAAACTTATTACTTTTCCTGGTATTGCAGTGCTGCCTTATATCTGAATTCTCATTTAGCAGCAATGCTTATATCAGCCATTTTCTAACTATCCCATTAAATTATCAGCGTGCTTTAAGGTTCATTAGTGATTGGTATGTTAGCGAACCTATTGATCCTCACTCTCCTTTTTAAAAGCGTATTTCCTAAATTATGAAAATGCTGTTTCAGTGTAGTCTTTACCTGCAAAATCATTGCTTATTTAGTCATATTCCCTTTGGATTTGAACTGCCTAGTATTCTAATATATATTTTCTTAAAAAATTTCATCAATTGGTGCAACCAATTCTACTGATGTCCATAATTTTGCACTTAACTACTTATAGTTGTAATGACAGTAAAACATACTATGTACACACTCCAGTCACTTAAATTCTTTCATAAATTTCTTACATGATAGTACATACTAAGCAAACTTCAAAGAAACATAATTTCAATGTAAGCCTGTATGGAAGTCCAGCCTGGCCAGCTTATATTTAATAACCTCATCTCATATTTGAAATTACAAAAAGAGCTATTTTTCTGCAGCATTTAAAAGTTGTGCTTTTATTCCTCTATCATAGATGCCTCTTTTTACTGAGAATTCCCAGGTGCAAATATGTACGTATTGGACATAAGAAATGTAGTATATATGTATTAGATTGAGTGTGTGAATTTTTTAATACATAACAATCCAAGTAAGATGATTAGTGTTTATTGGCTGATTACATATGTAATTTATATTTTAACAGT
>KZ309721.1:7764-41916 GCA_000376725.2 Ladona fulva
GACTATTCCTTCTCATTTAATTTTGCTAAAGAAATAAAGTCTGCAACCGATAAAATCGAACTTTACATTTATTTCTTATGGAAATCTATCTGAAGGATCTTGGTTCAAACCCAGCAAATTTTGCGAATGAAAAGTTGACAGTACTTCCTTCCGGCTCACGGAGAACACGTACGCAAAGTTTGATGCAAATCGGACAAACGGTGTGGACTCCAATTGGGGACAAACAAACACACAAACCCACAGAATTTCTGCTTTATATATATAGTTTATAAGCAATCTATTCAAATCTGTGTTTTTAAAGTCGCGATATAATTTCATATAAGATATAATTTTAGGGGCATATTTTTTCGTGTAAATTGCATAGTTCACATAGATCAGATGATGTGCTGAGATTCCCGGGGCCGAAAGTTGCCCATGATTCAGTACTTTGGTTTGATTACTAACGATGGTCAGATCTAATAGCGATGTAGAATGTTTTGTTATAAAAGTAGGTTCGGCAGGGAGTATATTCAAATTTAAGGAGTTGAATAAGTGAACTTAATTATTAGATTCTACGCTATCTTTGAGAAGGTTAGTGTTGAAGTCGCCCATAATTATGACATCATCATAAAGATGTAGAATTTCGGATATATCATCTTCAATGTCAGATAAACAGCTAACCTTTGGTGGCCGATAAACGACACAGTAGAGTAATTTACGGGATTTAAATTTAATTTCAACCGTAATATATTCAAGGGAAGAGCAATTGTTCTGATGATATTTAGAAATTACTTTGTAATCAAGACCGTCACGAATATATACACCAACGCCGCGGCGTTGGTGTATATANAACTAAATTTGGAACTCTGCACTTCTTCCTAGACGGCGTAGACCTAGGACCAGCCGCCTCAAAGATTCCGGACACTGTTTACGGAGTATTTCAACTATACGACGATGCCTCAGAAGGAACTATCATTGACACATAATAGAACCAGTACTGATTCTCAATTCCTTCGGAGAATATCTTATTCTAGCGATAAGCAAAATAGGTAAATTTATTTTTCTTTACATTAAGTAGGATTCTGAATAGAATGATGTCCGTCGGCAATAACTATTCTGATAACGAAGTATATGTATAAGGTTTATGACAGGAATTATAGAAAATAAAGAAGTGCCTTTTTCATTCTTTGTATCCAATTTATAAACTATTGAGGTCACTGTGGAATGAAATGGGGAAGGATAAAACTGCGTTCGTCAATCTTAAGGTCATTAAGATAGTAAAATCTGGCACCCGGAATTTTGGTCCAAAGTTCCGGCTGCGGTAAAATCTATATTCGCAGGCGTGACTTCGTAGAAAGCCATTGCAGAATGAGATACTTGGTAAATAGGCGATGATACCTAAAGATGTAAGTCCTTTTACGAAACCGGACGCAAAATAAAAGCTTGTGTGGACATTTAGTAAGTGTCTCATTCTGTCATTAGGTTAACCTTGAGATTAAATTTAATGAATTGTTTAGTATCGTAAATGAATTAATTTATTTACCATAGTTAGAACATATTATTTAAAGGAGAAATCTCTTTCTTTCCATTACCTCTGTAATACAATAAATTACTGAGTCAATCTTGTTTATTTTTTAGCTTCTTAACGTAGAAAAGATCACCTACAGACAATGGAGCTAGCATTAGGTTATCGCGACTTCTACTAATTATAATTGATAATTCTTTATCTTACAAATCTTGTTAGTAGTAGTAGAAGATAAATACCTTATGTTAGACCATCTACACTTTAACTGGGTTATTTACCAAGTGCCGTATGGCCCACTTCCAAATAATTCAATTCGGTACGTTCACGGTTACGGTACGGTTTATTCTACGAAGAACAATGAATTTCATCGCTAATAACATCTTACGTACAACTTTTATTTTAGCAATCAAGATCGCAATGCGTTATGAAAAGAGTGTGTGCATTTTTGTCTAGTTTGAATAAATTTGCCGCCTTGAACTCTGAAAAAAGTAGCATGTGATTTTGATATTAAATAAAAGTCTAGAAATTATTTTGTAGACATCAAACATAAATATATACAAAACAAATGGTTAAAACAAGTGGCTAAAAATATACAATACAAACTATCCCAAGGAGAAACAGATATGAAAAAAGTCTGCCGGATCCGGGACTCGAACCCGTATGTCCCAATCACGGGTTGCTATGCCCGTTTCTACTTGGGAATTTCCTAAGTGCACGCCTTATCGTGTCAGGTCACCTAAACCCTTTTCCTTGTGTAGAACTTCTATTAGAGGTTTAAGAACACTACGTATTCCGTCTTTCGGCAAGCGGAACTCGCGCTTAGATACAAACGGGAACCTATGGATTACTGATTTCTGGGAAGGCTCAATGATCATTTCGGAGACAAAGCCGCCATCCTCAGGGGGTCTCCACAAAGTTTGAGGAGACTTTGCCGAAAGACGGCTTACTGAGTGCTTTTAAATCTCTAATTCATAAACAGCCGTGTTTCAACCTTCTTTTTCTAATAGAACTTCTATCATTGGATAAATCTTCGTTCCGAAAACACTGAGAATTCCTGAATGGAATTCCACATTGGTAATGCAATTATGAAATCGTTCCGACTGGTATAAAGTGGAAAAATAAATACCATTTTAACTGCTTATTTTAAAGTTCGCGAAGAATGTGTCCTTTGAAAAGTTTGCGTCTATTCTGCATTTTATTTAGTGTATTCTCACCCCCAATTATAGCAAATAGAGGCTGCGGAAGACAATTGTATTTTTATTTGGGAAAGTTGCAACAATTACTACGTAAAGAGTTGATCTTTTTGCATCTAACTTCATGTTTACTTCTGTATGAGATTAAGAGAATAAAATAAAGCACAGCGGTCCTTCTTCCTAAAATTTAATCATTACAATGTTACTTTAGAAATCATGACTCTATAGGTAATCTCACCAAAGTATGTAATTGGGAGATGGCACAATAGGTTTTTTGTCTGTGTTTTTTTTAAATGAACTCAAAACATTTCACGGCTAATGTTAATAATTTATTTTTCTGTTTAGAGATGTGTTTGTTTTAAAAATTGCCTTCTACTCATAAATGAAGTATTCTGGGGACTTAAAATATTCGGATGATACTTACCCTGCAGTATCTTAAATTTCGATGTTTTCTATGAATATAAATAGAATTCTATCTATCGCTTAACGTATTCAAATATCACGTAATTGTATTCAATAAATGTTTTCCTATTACGCCAATTGAAGTATGAATGTAGACCTGTGCTTGGAAACCCATACATCTTTTCAGAGACAAAAATCAAAATTTTAATCTATCAAATTTAACGTTAGATAAAAATAATTACCCTGAATCACCAGTATTGGAGTAAAGGATTGGATAAATGATTGCGAAGTTATAACAATGATAATTTGTGGTTAGATATTGCATATTAGTCTCTTGTAGGGTTAAGGTGAATCGGTGAATTAACTATACAATTCACAGAATCCGTTAAAGCTAAACGGGACAATGGGCTCCGTAATGCGAACAACGTCAGTAACAAAAAGAGAAACCATCCTCCCTTTATGTTCATTAGCCTTCCGTATATATGTATGACAGTTGAATACCTAGTTTTTAGAAACGTGTCAGTGCTTCACTTCTTAGACATCGCAATATTACTTAATTGGTAAGTTCGAAACTCAACAAAGTTTCCTTCTACCACTTTCGTTCGATCACGTCTCAGACAATACCTTCTGTTCTTCGTTGTTCCATCGAATTATTTTTCTGTTTCATATCACTCTCTTTCTTATCCCTAAACCTCTAATTGTTCTTCCGAACTGCTCATTTCCTCTCACATCTGTCCAATTCATTTCCTACTTTTTTCTCCCCTCAGACTTTCCTTTCTTTAACTTCAATAGGTCTGGCTCCATAAAAGACAATCCTACGAGAAGGAATTCCGCTAACTTTCTTTTCAATTTCGCATCGACTTTATTTCCCATGTCAGAACAGAGTAATCCACTTTTACGAGTGCCTCTCTTGATAGAGCGATTTCATACTTTGAGTATTACTACTAATGTCTTTTATACTAACGATATTTTTAATCTAACTTTTGTCGTAATCACAAAAGCTTTGCGTCATTCCTTGAGGATTTGGAGACAAAACTATAAAGAAATGTTTATTAGTTTCATAGAAATGAGACAATAGCGTTCCAGTTCTCAGAAAGGAAACTTTTCTTTTCGATAATTTGGGAGGAAATAGATGTAAGTGGNTTTTTTGTTAATAAATACATTTGGATTGAAAGTGATAATTTTCATACTACTTGTAGATGGAGAAAGCATACATTAATGATGTCTTTACAAATTTAAGTAACCCTATACACTCAGTTTACGGTATCAAATTATTACTCCAAAGCAAGGAACGACGGCAGTAGATTATCATGACTAAGGAGTTGTGTTTAAGTAGTGCAGAGTAGGTAGTTGAAGCTGGTTCAGAAGAGGAACAATAGCGATTTATAAATCATAGTGCCCACTTCTAAATACACCCCACGTAAAAGTCTCAATTCTGTTACCAAACGTAAGCACAAACAATACTCTCGCCATATTTAAAGAACACAGCATGTGAAATAATTTTAAAATATTCTTCGTTGACTTTGCGCACACTGATTCTTTGATTTTGGTGATTGTTTTTCACATATTGACTATATAAAAGCCGATTCCATTAAGAGGTAAGAATCATGAAAAAATTATTTACAGGTAATGAAATAAGATATATAATAGGAATCCCTTAACAATAAGGAGATAAGGCTCTGAGATTTTCTTCTTCTCTGAAGAAGCGGATGAAAGCTCGACGAAGAAACATATTTCCTAGAAAAATAGATGCTAGGAAAGATAATTCTCATTTGAATATAAGAAGCAGTTGTAGTTAACAGATTAACTTAAGCAATACAGAAAATACTAAGAGCATGACAGATGTTATCGAATAATAATATCCCAAAACTGTTCGCAAATGTTCTACCTCTTCCATGTTTATACATGCTGAGAATACCAAAAGGAATATTGAATGCAGTAAACCAAAGCCTTAAATTCACTAATTGGGCATGAGCAATTGGCAGGTACGGTTTTAAGTCTCGGTACTGTAAGAAATTCTTAATGTATGTTTCTACGTGGGAATTTTTTCTAGGTGCACATCTCCACGTTCCAAGTCAACTTAACCATTTTTCTTAAGTAAATAATAAGTATCTCTGCGTATCAACTCTAGTCTTTTGCAGTAACTTTGAATACCGATGCTGAACATTTTATCTTTTCCTTTGCCTCTAGGTTTATTATGAGGTAAAAACGTTGACCTAAATCGTGTGGCGAACTTCATTCCTTTCAGGGCATGGAACATTTTGCACTTTATCACAAGAGGTGACTTTTATCCTATGTTCGTCCTCACAATAGGATTTTGATGTTCACCATTATTTCTTTTCCTAATCGACAATGTACCAATTTGAACAGTTTCTACCTTACATCCAAATCAACTCATAATACTTCCAATTAGATTTGGTAGTCTTCTGGAAATAGACTCTTGGGCATAGTAAGGGAAATTCCTTTATCTCAAGCAGAATGGGGTGATTTCATGGAAGAGGAAGACAATAATACTGATTTCAATCATAGTCTCATAGCAGAGGAACGAGATCTGGAAGGGGAGGATATTTCAGAGATTATCTACGCAGAATTGCTCCAAATCCAAAACGAGAACGCTTAATTTATCATGGAATTTGTTTTTTTGTAACGAAGTAATTTCATTTTCTCTAATAATGTTTTCTATGACCCATATGAAAAAGAATAAAGATCTTCGTTAAGGGGAGACTTAGACTGAAACGTCTCCTCTACCATCTAAACTGTCGACAGTTATACCGATGGAAACATATAATCTACCCGCAAACCGAACGAGGGAGGAAACCTTAGAATAAATAATAAGGGAAAAGATAAAAGTGGAAAAGAAATTCGATAAAAAGGGTGTACTAATGGAGAGGTAGAGGAAAACTCATAATTGAAATACCGAAGACAAAAGAGGGGAAAATATGAAGATATTGTAGCAAGAAAGTTAGGAATGATAAATGAATAGCGATGAAAAGGATGAAACAGGAGGTTACACATCCATGTAAGAAAAATGTATAAACGAGAAAGAAAGAAAACTGGACAATTGGTCGTGAAATTATCAAAGTAAGCTGAGATATGGTAGGAATTTACATAAGAAAAAATGAAACGTAAATTCTCAGCTTAAATGATTTATCGGAGGACCGGTTTCGACTTATAGTTATTACCATCCGCTGATCGTATTTTATCGTTACTACCAGTTGCAGCAATGTAGTACTCTATTACTACTTTCTTAAATTAATGATGCAACATCATCACAAAATCTAAGGCACCAGCACAGAGTCACTATCATTCATATTTTGTCGACAAGTGCGTCGTGAGGATTTCTTATATTATATATCCTAACTACAGCAAATGAGTAAAAGGTGTAGGCACCATTAAAACATATAATGTGAATTCCATAATTCACATCAAAGGAAGATGGATGCTAAATTCGAAATGTTAAGACCACTATAGATTATCAAGAATCGTGTTCTTTCCATTCCAGTCCCAAGGTAGTAATTATTTGCAGTGATTTTTTTACATTTAAGTACATTCAAGATTGGATATTAAGCTTTTGCTAGAAGATATGTGCGTGGTATCTTTTTTTCTACGAAGAAGTCCTACCATTATTTACACTTTCGCGATAGAAGTGAACAAATGAAATGAATATAATCAATATAAATATAATCAATATCTAAATAAGTAAAATGATTATAATTAATGTTTTTTGCATAATTCGTAGGACGCCGTTCCTATACAATAAATCAAGAAGCCCTTCGTAGTTTCTACAAACGTTTTACTGAAGATTGGTTTCGACTGACACAAGTCATCCTCATGTTGTGTGAGTCGAAACCAATCACTAGTAAAACGTTTCCGGAAGCCACGCAGTGTTTTTAATGTAATCCTGGGATAAAATAATGTTATATTTTACCATTCCTTCACATAATTTTAACATAAGTCCCGATTAAGTCTTACGAAAATCTTTACGTTGCTTTACAATGTATTTCACAAAGAGAAAAATACGATATAAAGATTATTACAAAAGCTGAAAATTTACTGATCCTATTTAATTAGAATGTCCCAATATAAGTCAAAAATTTAATAAATTATTCGGTTCGACACTCAGCAGAAAAAAACACTTCGTAAATTCCACGATAGATGGGCAAATGAATAAAACCAATGTGGTTTACCCAAGCTTGGTTGAACGCTATAAAGAATAAATTGAAAAGCACTTAATGGTTTCTGCTGTAGAAGTTACCTTTTAAATAATTTCGTTGTGAAATTCACATTTGTTGTGTGCTGAAAGTCACGTTTAATTATATTAATTTTAGCTTGATAAAATTTGTATTTAAATGAGGAAATTTTCAGCAGTATGAACAGTTCAAAATTAAAACCCTCTGAAAATGATGATTTATTTAACGGAAACTGGAAGAACGCAATTACACCCATTTCAACGATTATTAT
This sequence comes from Ladona fulva, assembly GCA_000376725.2. NCBI lineage: Eukaryota > Metazoa > Arthropoda > Insecta > Odonata > Libellulidae > Ladona > Ladona fulva. The sequence goes on from KZ309721.1 coordinate 15,325, forward strand.
TATTATTACTGACACAACCACTCCCATACCAGACTCCCTAACCAGAAAAGCCCGATTAGTCGGGATTCTAACCCGTGACCTTGGGGATGGAGCGCCAGAACGCTAACCCCTCCACCACCTCGGCCAGCATTAAGCATTTAAATATTATACCGAGTGTAAGACAGAAAATATTTCTGGTTTATAATGAATTCCTTAACATATGAATTGATAAAGCAATTTGGCGGCACTGATTATTAGGAAGGCATAGCACATTCCCGCATGACAGGTCATTAGAGAGAAGGGGAGAATATGGATTGGAACGAAAGGGGTGGAAGGTCAAGCGAGATAGCCGGTGGGCAATAGAGGGATTTGTGACCGGACTTGGTACAAGCGGTTTCTGCTTAGGCAACGTGCCTGCACGATCCGAACACTGCTCATCCTCCAACTGTCTCCATACTGGCCGCACCACGCTAAATCCACTTATCGCCTCGCTTCACTCAAATACAGCTCCTATCTCGCTTGCACTCATTGGTCTAAGGATTCTCTGCGAACGCTCTGTCCACTGAACTACTTGCTGCTTCTCCTATCGGTTTGCTCCGCGTCACTTATTCTCCTGCCAAACAGGATCATAACGCTGAAGCGCCGATGTTCCGAGCAGTTTGCCTTTGTGACCGTCAAGCGGAATTTTCTTTGAAGAAATTCCGTGCTGTGAACCGCTTGGCTCATGAAGGAGAATCATACGCAAGGTGAACTTTTGCCTAAGAGCCTTAATATTACCTATAGCACGATAAAAAGGGCCTTATTTAAAAAATGGGAGCCGAAATTTGATTAGAAATTTGAGGAAATGTAGGCGGTGTGTAAGAGATCAAAAAGCATACGTAACTGAAGGACTTGATACATTATCTCTCGCCCATAATAAGCACAATGAGGATGCAATACATGCAGTGATGTTCAAAGAACGAAAATTAAGTAGGTTTTCATAGAATGGATAGTAGTAAATGGTATCACTTATGAAGTGGGAACTGAGGAAGTTTGTCGTAATTATAGTAACTACCTGAATTTGCTTAATAGTAAAATTCCAACCCTACAATATTAAAGATTTAAAGAAAGACCTTCTGGAAGTAAAAGAAAGGGATAAAGCGCAAAAGGAAAGGAAAGATTACGTGTTAAATAAAACCTAGGTGTGCAATTAGGAATACATTACGTCCCCGCGGAAAACACCCACGAGGAGGGGAATATGAAGTACGTGCATCGAGATGCAGCTAAAATTAAAAAAAGGGGGGGAAATAGAATATTGGACGAATTAAAATCATAAAATTACCGGTGAGAGCGAGAAATAAGCATACGAATAAGACATTGCCTAAAACAATAAAAATCTCAAGGAACGAAATAAGAAAAATATTGAAATAACAACATGAGGTATGAAAGAAACGTACACAGATATTTATCATTGTACCAATACTTACGTCAATTCCTCAATCGAAATTTTAATTTCAACTCAGTCGTCAGCTTCTCAATAGAAATCGAAGAAAATACAAGTAAAATAGGATAATAGATATAAAAGCTACAGTACAATTAATTTAAACCATACATATTTTCTAACTATATTTTGATAAGCAAGTATTCAATTGTAAATTCAAAGATAGAGAAATTACATATCTTTTGGAGAGATGTAATTAAACTGAATGTGAGACTTTAGTCACCCATACACAAAGAAGAATTTTTTTTTTAATAAGAGGTCGACGATTTTGATTAGGAGTTTGAAAAGATTCAAGACGGAGAAGAGGGTTTTTGGGTGGAAAAGGGCCAAGAAAAGACGATAAAAAGAGAGGTGAAGTTAAAAACTTTGATTTTAAACTTAGAAATAATTACATCCATTCGGAAAATAGATTTAGAAAATGAAAAAAGTGATTTCATATACATTTTCAAATTATTTATTGTGAAGGGATGGCATCATATTTAAATTTCAATAGGTTCCGGTAACGTTGGGCAAAAATCGCGAAGGAGTATTCAGACCCGCTGTCCCGACCATTCTGTTAGAGATAGCAGGAGCAGCAGAAAAGGACGGTCACTGTAAGCATTGTGGGGGAAATTTGGAACATTTGGTGGAAGTGGAAAAGGGGACGGAGTGAGAGTAACTGCAAATGGTTGTGGTCGAACTTGGAGGACGTGAACGCCGTACTTCGGCAGACAAAATGGGCAAAGTCTGGTTATATCCTCATTCCTGGCTCACCCAACCTTTCTCGAAAAAAATCCCAATTTTACGTTCAGAAAGGGCAACCCTAGCACAACCCTACCCGCATTTTTTCAATTGGAGATGTATAAGATTCTTGTGTATATGTTTTGTGACTAGTAACTCCTAAAAACAAAATACTTCAAGCATAATAATTAAGGATGGTAACATTCTTAACGCGTCGATTGCACAAAATATTTGAGAGATTTTCTGGATCATTTAATTTATTTTTCGGAATCTGTGAATTATTTACTTACGTACGTACTTACTTTACGCCTTAGATGAGGTGGAAATTCGCATTGTTAACAAGCAAAAATACCAAATAGAATGGATTCGTCGTTCTGAAAGCCACTAAATGCAATGTATATTTGGAGAAGATGTATTACTAGGAGTGTTATTTTTATTTATTGAGAATAAAAATTTATTTTATGCGTATGTGAGCTCATATTATGCGTGTAAAGTTCTCTAAATAGACGGAGGGAAATTTCTATTTTGATGTGTATTCAAATTATTTCTCCTTCGGAAGATTTATGTCATCAATAACTTTATAATGAATGCATTTTCTCGCGTCAAAAATGCTTTAAATAGTAGTTACTGAAAATAATGAACTACAAATCATAAAATAAAATTTTTTGGTGAATCCAAAGCGAGTCTGAAATTTCGTATTTTAAGTGAAAGTTCACTTTCTGTATTGAAGATGTGATCTTGCTAATGCTAGACAATTTGATGGAATAAAGGAGCGTTCTAAAGCTCCTACTCGCAGCCGGAAATTTGGTCCGCGGTGATTTGGTCCCACGACGATCTGGTCCGCGGCGACCGGGTGCTGCGATGATTTAGTAACGACACACGATAAATTGGTTGTTGGACAAGGCTGAGATTTGTCATAGTTAATTGTTATTTCTGGATAGACTGCAATAATGTCGGTAGCATTTAACCTTCTGTTAAACAATAATTAGAAGTATGCCTTACTGGAATCGGAGCGTGCGGAGGAGAGAAAGAAGTTATCCGGACGTAAAAATATGACAAAAGTATTGTTTATGTGTACATTCAAGTATTTGATACGCAGGAAACGCATTCCGAGATAAATTCAAGTGTACTTCAACGACATATAGAGTTAATCGAGAAGTGGGCTAAATCAAATTGAATGAAAATAAACGCAAAGAAAAGTAAACATATAACCTTCACAAACAAGAGAAGGAAAGGACAGATTAGCTATAAACTACGTGGAGAAATAACTCCAAGGGTGGATGAATGTAAATACTTAGGGGTCACATTAACGAAAAATTTGGCACACGTAAATAAATTTGTGTCGAAAGCTCTTAAAACTCTCCACTAGGTAATGAGAAACTTAAAGGGAAGCAGTAAAGAGGCGAAGGAATTAGGGTACAAAACAATTGTGAGGCCGATTTTAGAGTATGCAACTAATGTCTGGGATCCGCACGACAAATTAAATACAAGTAAAATTGAAAAAGTTCAAAGAAAGGCAGCCAGATATGTATTGGGTAGGCACAAGAAGACGGACAGCGTTAAGGAAATGCTAGGAATCCTCGGCTGGGAGACTTTAGAAAAAAGGAGAAAAGTTACAAGATTGGTAGGCGTATTTCAGGTTAGAAAAGGCGGTGATGCTTGGGAGGAATTAAAAAGAAGAATAGAAAAGCCAAGTTACAAATCGAAAGGAGATCACGATCAAAAATTTAAACTGAGAAAGCAAAAAACAGACATTGCTGATTACTCCTTCATCAATCGAGGAATATGTTACCTCAAGAAGTACTTAAACCCTTACCAAAAACTGTAAAGGAATTCAGAAACAAGTGTTAAATATTAGCACTAATATAATTATTTTTATTTAGACTAAAAATTCTTTTAATGTTTGGACAATCATCTATTGGATGGGAAATAACAGATGTAAACATATGATGTTTGTATTTTTTCTGAGGTGTATTTTTGTATTGAGAGGAATGCGGATTTGTTGCCACAGGACTAGTAGTCCACGTGTAACGTATGTATGAATAAATAAATAAATGAGTGTTGTTTCAGAGATAAATATCTATGAGGAGAAATCGAAAGATGATTAATTTAAACGGTAAATTAGAAAGAGAGACTGCAAATAACCATAGAAATTTACATTAACAAATTTATGTTTCTTAAAGGATAATGTTCATATCGAAGTCATTGGGAGAAGAGATGAAGGTTTGGCAATTTCAGGTTGCTGACGTTTGCTATTAATCTCCTGGCAGTTACTTACATTAAGGTTACTCAAATGGACAAAGGACATGGTTATTATTAAGGCGGAGGGGGTGGGGGAGGGAAGAGTGTGTAACATATGTGTGTGAATAGGCAGGGTAATGAGTATTTAACCTTTCGTACCGTTGTACAGATTACGAATAAACAATGCATAACGTAATAAATGTTTGTATACCGGAGTGTGTTGAAAGAAGTTGGGTTTCATTACCTGCGTCGCTCTCTCTTATCCGGACTTTCTAAGGAATATACATTAACAAATTTATGATGCTAAAAGGCAATTGCTGATATCCAAATCCTTGGAAGGAATCTTAACAATATTTCTTTCATGAAAAGGGGAAACAGATTTAAGTATATTTATTCCGTCAAGATATATCGGATTTTTAATTATGTGTCCCTGGACTTTGTTAATATTTTGCGAGGTTATTGCTCTACGCGTATGAACAAGATTTACATTAAAGTAAATGAAATTCTATATTCTTTTCCCGGTATTTTTTGTTGATTTTTGTGATATATTTAAATTTAAGGTTTCGAAATAAGGAGTTAAAATACTCCTTTTGCCGTTAAGCTGCTGGCAGCAAATTTTGACGAGTTCAAGAACACAGCAGGAGTTTAAGAAAACCACCGTTCTAAAAAGAACCCTATACGCATTTTATTTGCCAAGCTATTATCTTCAGGAGACTAAATCTATAGTGGGTAACGTAGGCGGTAAGCTCTCTGCTGGCTATGTATGTACTATGGAGCATTGATCTCCATTCTAATAACATTCGTGTACACATTTTATTTCATAAAGTTTATGGTATCGATTGGTGCATAAAATATAAGCTACGAATGGATTACAACAAAGACTAATATTTTGGAATTTTTTTACAATTAAGTGATATCAGGTAGTGGTACTTTATGTCAGTGAATGTTTCCGATTCACCCAAGCAAAGGAGTTACAAAATACCTACAACTCGTTATATAAACGATTTCGCAGAAAGGGCTGAGAATTAATTAATTTCTCTTTGGTAGAAATACATCTTATGAGTGGTAGATAAAGTTTCGTTTTGATTTAATTCTAGAAAGGAAATTAATTCTAGTATTTATTATTATTCAATCATCGTTTTGACGGCGTCTATCTGCTCCTGTAGACGGCAGTTGGCGAAAAACACATTCCTCACCTTTTTCTGTGCATTTCAACCAATGTTAACATAATTACTACCCTCTTTTCTGCTCTTCCTTTTCTTATCCGAAAATTCGGCACCGTTTATTTTGAATTGCGACGACTGTTACCGTTGTTTTGTCCGCCTTTGTTTGCATATACTTTTTCTATCTCTTCTGTATACGAAGATACGTAATATCATTCGATGCACATCTTAATACGTAGTATTTGGAATAAAATTTGTATTGCACCCAACATGAGACTCTATAAGCATACCATTTTAGATCAAATGGGGTCGATCACCTCTTGAAATGTTTTATTATTTTTTTTTATTAAAAAAGTAAGATAACTGAAGTGAAGGATCCTTAACAAATTAACTGTGGGCTTTTTCCTATTTTCATCTTCAAAGTCAAAACGGTAATTCTTGATCATAACTTTATTTTGGCGATACTATTTGTCATCGTGGTAATAATCTTCTACCTGCGAGTCTTCCGTTATATCCTACATTTCGAAAGAGTTGCCTATTGCCTGATGATATTACGATGGCACCGATATTAACTTCTAAATTAAAATCGGTGCAAATTCACAATCATTACCTTACTAAAATTTGCTTATATTTTACATTAAAATCATTCTACTATGGTTCTTCATCGATGAATGATGAGATATAGTCTGATAGGATAAGTATACAAAAGTCACATAATGGTGTCATGCAGAGTCAAGGTACGGGAGAGGCTATTGCGATGAGAAAACGGTAAATAAAATGTCCTTCAACATCGATCGATCCATAACATCGATGTATTCCTCAGAAGTATTACAATACTAGTACCTACAGCAATATTATATGTATCGTAGCCATGAGGGTAATTTAGGATTTTTATCGTTAACCTCATTTAAATTAATGTAAATTACTTTCTCTTTCCATTTGCAAAATTTTAGTAAATGAGATTTTCTGAATTTTACGTAATTTTTTAAAATATGAAACTCATTTATTGTAAGCAATTTGATTCGTGGGTGGCACGGTTGCATAATTTTATTTTTATATTTGAGTCAACTTATATTCATTTAGCCTACAAAATTCAAGGATATATAATTTATAGCCCTCTACCTAAGCTGATCTACGAAATTCATTTCTACTTATGATATAAATACATATTTACCGTTAAATTCAATACCATTTCTACAAGCCAAACAAGGTGCACAGTTTGGTAGAATATAGGAAGATAAATATCGAAAGGTTACTGACCTCAGTCAAGTGATAAATCTTGAATGAAATTAGTATTCCACCCAACACGAAACGCTAACTACTGACAGTTTAAAGTACGCTTTAGGTTTTACAGCTCGCAGCAGTCAACGTCGTGCTCTAATCTATGCCTGCTTGCGTATTCTCGAGCACACTCTACATACGACACGAAGCAAGGCCTCTCCGCATCTTTTACTGTTTGTGCGAAATGCATTACTTTCCATCAGGAATCCACTCACGAGCAAAATCTCAATAAAATCAAAAATTTACTTAGGTTAACTCATTCTTGGCTCATTTTCTATGGCCCGAAATTTTAGCCACATGAAAATACCCGGTTAATATTTCTCATGAGTATGATTCTTATATAATCATCAAATGAACATTTATGCATATTTAACAGGATTATGGCATGACTCTCTGAAGTTAACGCTATCTAATTTATATGTTTCCAGTTAAATCGTGCGCCATGACCGCTTAAGTTATCACAAATAACAGCGATCTTAAATATTGAAGAATGTGAAACTGAGTTTAGTTAAAGTGTATGGTACCAAGAATTTAAATGAAAATCCGAAGGTAAAATGGGGATGAAATAAGTCTGAAAGGACCGAGACCGAGCGGAATCTTCCGCTATCTGGTCAGATATTATAACCAATTAAGATGTCGAGCCAGAACATTTTAACATGTAGTTTTGGAAGACTTTACTGGCAAGCCTCTGGTCCTGTCAGACTTTTTTCATGCGGTTTTATCTTGGAATTTTTCCTAAGGACATACCAACCTTCACGTGCTGAATCACCTTTACTCTGTTCCTTAATTTCATTCAAGCCTTACGTAATAGGTTTTCCATGGATGAATGAAAAAGCAATATTCTGGGAGTGAAAAAATAGGGAAGATACCAATTATATTGATCAGTGATCATTTAACGAAAGGTTTTTCATTCCTACTGCGAACTGAATTTCTCAAACCTCGGTAGTAGGTACTCTTGCCAACGCAGGGAGTAATACGACTCTATGTTGGTAAAAGCTGGGACAGCCCTGTTCTAGACTAAGAAATATGGGTACATATAATTATAGTAATTTGTTAGCAGTTAGCAATTCTTTTACCAGGAGAGAGGAGCCTTTTTTCACCAGAAGGATGTATGCATGTGTGAACCATGCGGTCGTGTTATAAACTATTAAGCCACATATGAAATCAAGTCACACTTGGGTGATGCATTGACTACTTTCAAATAAGAAATAAGTCGTTTAATTAAACCTAGGTGAAGTATTTCCTTTTTACTTTAACTTGAGATAGTAATCAAGATCGAAAAAAATGTTGTTTGAATGTATTTTTTGATTCCAAAGTAGAACTATATTGTCAAATAGGCTGCATATAGCCTAAATGCCGGTAGCTCCCCATTCTGTCATACCTGTATTCACCCTGATTAAGATAATATATTATGTAAAACATCAACAGAACAAGATAGTATCCCTATAACAGATGGCCAAAAGAAAATACCTCAAAGTTTATGCTACAGAAATATTAGACTGCTCGATGTAAGTTATTGAAAACGTTGAAACTGAACTCTTAAACCCGTTTCATATTGCTTTCTCAACTCTATATATTCCATAACTGTATCTCTGTATCCACCCTAGACAACATTTACCTCTAAAAATTACTCCTGCCCTTCGTCCTTTCTCTCCCGTCTGCCACGTACGATGAGCGTCAAATTAGGAACTAATTTCGCGGAGTTGTGAATGCTCCACGTCTCCAGTGTTATCCCTCCTTCTCAATCACTTCCCGCAAAGGTCCTCACGCACACTAAACCACTCCTACAAATATAACGCCGGTCGATGAGCATTTTAGCGCACACACTGCTCCCCATCGTCCCAGCATTAATTTGGAAAGCGACCTCTGCCAGAGAGTCGAATTGTAACGGAGGACCCTCTCGCAACGCAGCCATCCAAACAACCTCCGTTCGTGTTTCCACTCCTCAATTACCCTTCTCTGCTTCGAGCAATGGCCTTCTCTATACAATACGACTTTCCCTCACAGATCAGATGTCCCAAGGAAAGAGTGCCTGGCTTAAAGAGAAGTCTATGCTGCTAACGGACTTAGGGTGCGTTTTCTTTTTTTAATGAATGAACTCTTTCCATTCTTGGACTTTGAAATTATTTTAGGCAAACCTTCTTCATGTTTGGATTCGCATTGACACTTTATTTGCTGTTGAATTTTATTCGAGTTCTGGGTTTTTCCACCAGCAGATTTAACTAAACTAAAAAAATTTAGGTACAATTTTCCTAGGCTTCAGATAAACTTTCTTAAGTTTGATATATTAAAGAAGATAAAAACTCACTGTGTTCAATTTATCTGAAATAAGGTGATAAAAACAACATTAACGAATTACTTATATTTGAAAATACTGCGAAGTACCTTACTTACAGTCTCCCAACTCTTCATAGGAACTAACGAAGTTCTAAATAAGTAAGTAAAAGTAGATACAAATTTAAACACCTCTACTCTAGATTAAGGAGTACTAGTGCATTTAATTAGTAATATTGATCACTATTTGCCTCTAAAAGTTTTATCTGTAACGTTTGTTTATGAATCTAAAAAGGGCGAAAACATATCATTTTGATAGAAGCAGATAGAAAGGTATTTTCTTTTAAAAACTTTCCACCGAATACATGACAAAACGTGATGATTTCAATATTATGGTATGATCACATTCTGAGAGTGAATGTAACTTGCTAACGAACATCACCTCTATGTTTATGATTATGGTATTTATAGCTTTTTTGAAATTAAATAAAGTTCACTTATTATCATACAACTCCCTCTCAACCGTCCTCAATCCCTATGATTCTCCTGTTCCTCCTCATTCTGCAAGTGATCCTATTCAACCTCCCTAACCCCGCATTACCTTCAACCAGTGATGTCAGTTTTCCCGCACAATAGAAATTGATCCTGATCTCTGACAAATTTTCATGTGTCCCACCAAGGGTAGCCAGACATACCTCATTTACTGAGTGAACAAGGGGGTGTAGAAACACTTTAACCCCTGAATTAGCTCCAATATCACTACCTAGTCCACCCTGTTAGCTTCTATAATGCTCAAGGAAGAAATACTGAGGTATGAAAATGTCTCTTTTTAACGATAAATCTTGTAACGCTTTGTCGATAACTCTCGGAGTTCGCGCTCGTTGCCTACTTGAATGATCCTCAATTGCCGTATAGCATGCATCATTCCCCACCTATTCTTCCAGGGTATTATTTTTCCATCTCTCACCATTCTTTAGCTTTTATTCACATTTTTATTTCATCCTCCTTAAGCTGATAGGAATACTGGCATGATATATTCTTGCGTTAACTCAACAATAGTTGACTTTTCTGTATTCCGTTGCACCATCACGTCCGTCATCCTATTTCCTCTCCTTTCTATTACTGTTAAAAAAACCTCTCTCTCTTCTTTTCCCCTCAAATTGGCCCAAGGGTATGTCATGCCAGGGACAGCCTTTGTGGCACTTTCCCTAATCGAAATTTACCATCTCTCTCATAGCAGAATGCGAGACTCGGTAACCTGAGAGTCGGCTGTTGCGCACAAAATGAATAGGTTTTCTCTCAACTGTTCACGTCATATTCTGTCCCCAAGCACGTGATTGATTCACTGCTGTGATTGGCAGATGTTATAGAACAAAGGTGGTGGAAAAGGTTAGCGGAGAGAAATTTTTTTTCCTTTTCAAAGATTATTTTTTTCTCAAAAGCCCAATTCAGCGACCGTATCTCAAGGCTGTATTTAATTTTGATTTCAAGCCTATTTTATGCTCAAGGCGTTTTACTTTTTGAGACTAATCATATCTCTTTTTTCCAGGTCATTATCCTACCAGAAATAAACAACACAATAACACAACAACACTTAACACAATATTTAGAGAAAACTCTCTAAATATTGTGTTAAGCTCCAATGTAATAATTCAGGACTGTGCGTTGATGAGAAATCTGGAGAAGTATCCTCGCCTTAAAAGCCCCAGAATGTGATACTTACGAGTTAGCTTGGCTAGGACCGTGTAGTAATAGTAGTAGCAGTAGTAATTTTAAAAGTACTTCAATAGCTAATGTCAATAAGCATGTGAGCCCCCACAAAGAATGGAATCTGGGACCGTTTCACCGTAGTCTAAAGCGTTACACATATAGCTAATTCACCATTAGTACCCTGGGTTTGGTGTTATACAGCACCCCCTCTAAAATGTAGATGTGTAGGACATCCATTATTTCACGACTTGCTTATTTTTACAGGAGGATAATTTTGGTATTCATTAGAATTAACATGATAAATAATATTTATTATCCTAAAATATTATACATTATTTTTTAAACTAAATATTTCACGACTAAAATAAGAATCTATGATCATTTTCGTTTCTTCTGAAACTATTCTTGATTTCGTACGACCATTGTTTCTAATTTGATTTTGTAAAACAAACAACCTCTGCAGGTACTAAATATCACATTCAATAACTCAGGCAATATTCAAAAGTTTTACAGACATAAATAAAAAATAATTCAACAAGTAACCCAGTCCTCTTGAAACAATATTTTACAAAATTCATTACCCAACTTACAATTTAAACAGCTATAATTTACTATTTACAGGATTATGTCATATTCATATGTAGAGAACTGGTCTTTTCTCAAAAATTTAAGAAATAAATCTTATATAGCGAAAAATATCAAGCGATATTTTATGGAACAATTCCATAATTTATTAAAGATGGCGTAAAAAACTAGACTAAGTCCACAGTATATATAAATGCATGTGTGATCGGCTTCCAGTTAATAACCTCATCATCAAAAGGTGATGAGTTTATTACCTCAAAACTGGTCACGTATGTGTTTTTTCTATATTGTAGACAATCTAGTTTTGTTAAATAATCTTTAATGGAAAAAGAAATACATATTTGAATTTAAGATTTAGAGAAAGATCAGGAAAATCAGTGCCAGAACGAAACTATTCAAGAATTAATTTTTTTCCGCGAATTATACGCAAAAGTATATCATTAGGGAAATAGAGTCATGGCGCGTGCATCCCCTGCCACATACCGAAAGACAGCTTGCAGGGTACTTACATAGACATTGGCAAATCAATATGAAACTCTTTTTGTACTAAAAAGGTCTTTTAAAATGAATCCTTCATCATTAAAATTCATTAAACTATTAAAACATGATTCAGTTCCTTAAATCCAGTAAAAATAGATGCAGACAGAAAACCGTACTGTTTAAATTGCATCGAAACTGATATTTGTTAATTGCGTTATATCATGGATGGCAATTATCGAAGGAAGTTTTTTTAATCGGCTTCAACTATGAAAACGTTAATGACATGAAGATATAGAAATTCAAAATTTTAGCGATTAATTATCATAAACAATCAGTCCCATAATTGAAAATATGATAATTTGGAAATTATACATAGAGCATAACTGAAAGTAAGACCACAAGAAAAAAACCCTTCATTGCATACCTTTGTAAATAGCTATATTTCATTGAAGTTCGCTTTATAGAAATAAAAAATATTGTTTGCGAGGCATTACAGGAATTCATTAGTGATAATGTTATTTATTAAATAGAAATTAACAGAATTTAATTAGAACATGCTTGAAATTCTTATAAATAATTAATGAGATATCGAAATTTAATTGTATTCAATGTAATCATATGAATTCTAAATTTTATGGAAACGGATTTAATAGGGTTAAATGGAAGACTACGATTTGCGTACTTCATTAGATTTGCGTATTTCAAATTACTCAATCATGGCTATAGACCCATTAATAATTTATACTGTAGCAAACGTCAAAGAGTAATAATACTTGACATTGCGAGAAGTGAACTGAAAAAACACCGGATAAAAACACCTTAGCGAGAGAAAACCTACTAATAGATAGACCTATACTGTAATATAATCAAAATATAGGAATTCTAGGAATTTCTATTCATGATTACCAACGTTTCTTGGAGTAGAGAGCGTGAATCAACGAATTGTAGGAGCGAAAAAATATTGCAAGAAATTATATTAATTAATTCTGTAAAAATTCAATAATATATTTTTTTATATGTGGGAGTGTCGTAAGTTACCAATGAATCATTCTTCGCCTGTAAGACATGGCTTTTTAAGAGTATAGCTACACGTTTAAGATTTGCGCCGTATCTTTCCTGTAACCCTTCGCTCGAAATCTACACTTTCAAAATTCCCGCCTAGTTGAGAGAGAGAGTAAGTCGGTCGCCATTTCTGAGTCGCTTCTAACAGCTGAGGCTTCACAACAAAGAGACACCACTGATACAGTGTTGTGCGGATGGACACCCTGAAGTGATCAAATTGGCGGAAGACTATTAGATAAGGACAAGACCAATTGGTGGATTCTCTAATCTTCGAATATGGCGGTGCTATTTCCTGGGGTCTCGTAATCATGACAACCCCATCCCCTTCTTTCCCATCCTGCTCTTGGGAAGGGACTGGGGGTCACGAGGTAGTCCAGTTTTGGCACCTGTTGTCAATAAAAAAGCGTAATCTGAACTTTTGGTGAAGTTAGGAGTTGTTTGTTGCTGGATTATTCTTTTCTGGACTTATTTAAAGACGTTTGAAGTTTATCAAACTCTACCGATGCTATTATTTTGGCAATCTCAGTACTATTTCGAGTTATTGGAGTGCTACAGTCGTTTTAGTCGTCGCATCTAGAGTATTTCGTCTAAAAACCTTGGGTACTTTTTTGAGTTCGCTGCAGTTTGAAGTATGCTTCTCGAAACCCAGTATTGCATTATATATTTCCTTTTTTTTGGTCGTATATCGAAACTATGTTCGTATCTAGAGATCAAAAACAAGGGAGTAAAATGTTCGCATGTCGAAAAGTCCGTACGTAGAAGTCGGTGAATGCCCGTAAAAGCATACTTTCTTTCCTAGTATCTCCTTCACCCCAGAGGAAGAAGTTTTCTAATGCTGAATTATAGTATACCGATATAAATTTCTTAGGAATGGATATCATACTTATTTCCTCAAAGTCATCGGGCAGTATTCCTTTGCTTCACTGATCATATTAAAGAGGCAGTCATTTGCCTTCTTCCCGATAGATAGATGGATTTTGGAATTTTGGTGACTCTGGATTCTTTAAAAGCAATGACTGCTTCGGCAATTTTAAATCCTCAAAATCACTATGTCAGTTCATACAGAAGTGGCTAAGTAATATAATAACCGTACATTTTCCTTCATTCCCTAAAACTACCTGTGGAGCACGGCTGGTCAGCTTTCCTGTTTAATGTTTCTTGACTTCATCTATTCATAAGTGGTAAACTTCACAATGTAAACTGACATTATGTAACAAGGAATGATATATCTGTAGGTAAAAGTTGGTAACGTTTCTACCTGCATATGTAATCATTAGATCAGTTTACATTGGTGTAAATATATTTTTGTTTATATACTAGGGGATTAGACGTGACATTTTATAATAATCAAGAAATGAATGTTAACATAATTTAGGCTTTTGTAGTAATTAATTAAAACATTCTTATTTTTATGTGTCATAAGTGTTCGTAGCAATTGTTTGACGTTATCGCCAATTCAGGACAGAAGGTATCTGTTTGTAATAGATGTATTTCTTGTGACGCAATAAAATTATCATCATCATTATTATTATGATCTCGAGAAAACACATTCGCTGCGAAGTTGTTAGTAAAGTCGTACTTCTGACGCACATTTTCAAAAAGAAGTTGGATAGTGTTTAAGTCTTCATCAGCAACTCGAGGTTCTTTGTACTTTGCATTGATACTGAAGAAAAACTATACAAAATGAGAGGACAGAAGTGTTTAGCGAATGGTCTGAGAGAGGATTTTAGAAGATGGAAGGAAGAGAAAGAATGGAAGAGAGAAATGGGTCGGAGAGCAATAAATTGAGAGTTAGATTGAAATGTGGGAGCGTGGTGCGTCTTATTTTCTCTTTACTACTCCTTGGATGAGGATTTACTGTGTGTCGACGTGATGTGGGTTTCCCAAACGTAAAAAGATTCACCACTCGAAATCTAAATAATGCAGCCACTATTTTCTCTTCTTACTTTCTTCTCTCCTTCCTCCTGGATCCATTTTTTTCTGTTTTTATTCTCTTTTCTCATTTTCCTTCGCTTTATTTCTTTCTGCTTCGTCTTCACGATTTTCATCTCGTAATCGTTATCTGTACCAATCTTTCATTTCTTAATTTTTATTTGGGCGTTTCGTATAGAAACTTCCACTCTCTCACTACAAGCCTCCGTTAATGCCCTCGTGCTTCTCGAGTTAGTTTGCACTTTTTTGCATTCACCTTAGAAAAGAAATAGCCCTTCTAGTATTTTACTTTTATGTAAATAAAAAAATCATTCGAATTTCGAATTCCATTCTCATCTCCATTCCATTCCATGCTCATCTGTACACCTTATAATAACAAATTAATTAAATGTCACTGACCATAGTCTCATCTAATTAATGAAAATTATATAATATTTTTATTTAAAAATCTATTGTTCTTTTCATTTCCGCTTAACAACCATGATTTTAGATTTACTACAATTATAGTAGTACTTTTTATGCTTTATCTTCATAATCTTACCCATTGGCGGATCAAGGGAGAAGCAAAATGGGGTCCCCTGGAGACTAGAAATACTCGGACCCTTACCATTTTTAGTACACATCAACGACCTTAGCAGTATCATTGATATTAAAGTTAGAATATTTGCGGTAATTTACTGGGAAATAGAGACACGGAGAGGATCAATTAACCCAGTGAAATTACTTAGATTTAGATAATTACAAATTCCAAATGTAGACAAATGTCCATTAGTTAACTTCTTCGAAGGAAAATTTATTATTAATGATCATGCAAAGGGGAAAACTTTTCATCAGTAGAATCGGTGAAACCCTCACGAATAACTTAACACTTAGTGCACACTTCGATAATACACGTGGAAGAGCACTTCAGAAACTCGGCTTCGTTAAGAGAATAGTCGATCGGAAATAGATGCTAGAACGAATCGGTTCAAGAATTAATTATTTCCGCGAAAGATACGAGAAAGTAATCGATTAGGAAAGCAGAGACATGGTACATGCACCCCCTGCCACACTTGCTTGTAGGGTACCAACAAAGACGTAGAAATAGCATGTTGCCTAGGATCCGAGGATGAGCTTGAATTAAAATCAGACTGCGAAGTTTCTGCGAAGAATAATTTCGCATGTACTACACTTATTTGGACAAGATGGCATTTAAAATGTTACATGGAGACGAATTATTAAGAAATTGTCTAAAATTGCCCTGTCAATCGCAAGTACCGTCCCCTGGAGAGATTTTTAGCCGCCCCTGATCTCACTCAGATTCTATCGTAGATACGTAATCACATCCACTTATATGTACACTTTTAAAAGTGTATATGTACAATTTGAATAAAAAGTTACAGATAAATACATTTGGCATTTAAGCCAACATTGGAATCACAACTATATATTTATATAAGATAATAACATTAAAAAATTATTCCAAACCAAAACGTAAAGTTGATAATGCAAATATGTAAAGAGAGAGATTACTATTTAGATCCCTCTTAGCCAAGGAGGTACCATAAAAAACCATATCTTCAATTATACAGTCCTCTATTGCTTACATTGGGCAGAAAAAAGATAGAAGATATAAGTATATTAAAAAACATAAGATTAGACATTACTTAGGCAGGATTTTAGTAAGCATTTTTTTACTTCTCGTTTTACTGTGAGTTTTTTTAAGAAACATAAATTAACATAGTTGGTCATTAAAGACTATTGGCACAGTAACTTCCAAATTTTGCTTTCCGTGACTATTGCGATGCATACAAATATCATATCTAACTTTAGATCTTAATCAAGCCACAGTTAGAGGTTTTTTATGTTCATACTTATCTGAGAAATAGTTTTCAGTAATAAGTATAAGTTTGTATAATAAGTCTAAACGAAGTAATTTCAGTTTTTTGATAGTAGAAAATATTACTTACGTTAGGTTTTTTTTATCCTCATTACAAATATACTTCATTATTTTGTCTTCAATGGTACTTTTAAATTCTCCGTAGTTTTCAAAATAATATTCATTTGGTATACAAGTAATTTATTGACTTTTTTTGTATTGTCCAGTTTCCTTATTTAATTCCTTATGTATTCGAAGTGCATACTCAACGAGCATATGCATTTCTCTCTCAGAACACAGCGAACTCAGTGTTGAAAATTAGAAAGAAAGAGGAGAAATAGACCAAGGAATTGAAACGCAAAGAGGAAGATATCCATGGAGTGAACGTAAAAAAGATGATGAGTTTTGAAAATATAAGTGTTGCGGGAAATAGGTACACGACAGTCAAGGATATCGAAGAACTTCTATTGGCTAAAACTGGGCATAAGCAAAAGAATCTTCTGTTGAGAGGAAACAAGGAGATATTGTGAATTTAAAGCGAGTGATCTTCTTAATAGAGGGATAACCCTATCTTGAGTCGTTCAGCGTCGAAGTTGAATGCAGATTACGATATTGTGCAAAATAAATGTTATTGGTAACATAAGTCCATAGGCTTAAAGGTAGGTAACGTCGACATATACTCTCGTATTTTATGGGTCGATTTTCCCTAAAATATTATGAAGAGAGGAGTGGCGCTTTTCACGGGAGATGCATACTAATAAGAATCCCTTGAAAAATAACATCCTCTCACGTTGGGAATGCAGACGAGAGCGCGAGTGAAAAAAGGGATGGAAAAGGTTCATTCACTTTGACCGAATGAAAGATGTATGGTATTCGTATAAGACGTCATGATCGATTTTAATAATTTGCCAATTTAACTCACATTTTACTAGGAATAATTCATCATTCTCTCTATTGCAGAGCTAACCGTGCGGTTCTAAGATTTATCTCCTCCGAAATGTATAAATTTCATTACACTGATTTACTGAAAAGGTACTACAAACTTTTATATTTGCGTGAAAAACACGACGGAAATCAAAGTTATCAACCGTTATCGTAAGTTAGAAAAAGCATATAGAGAATAATATTTAGGGTGAATTACTTACGCTGCCAGGAATAAAATGTCGGTACATCATCCTATATTTTTCACCATCTAATATTCTGATTTAATACCCATTGATATATCAATAATCAAACTGATTAGAATTAACGAAATTTAAAATGATTACGGTAGACTTCGAAAATTTAATGTCTTACGTTCTTAATACTTTTAATCTGAAGGTTGAACAACAACAACAAAAACAATGAATCGCGAAATATATCTATTTTGATGCCACGGCAAACGGACGTGAAAAAAGTCTTACAGGACCAGGAGTCGACCCATGAATCTTCCACTTGCTTGGCGGGTGCTTCATCCGATCAATCTATCGATCCAGTACAACTTACATTCTATTTTGGGAGACTATTCTGAATTGAATAATTACAGAAACTTTGATACACGTTAATTGAATCATGGCAATGTTGAATGTTGAATATTTTACGTATCAACTTGGCAAGTATAAACCAATTGGTAGATTTGTCTAGTTCTACACATAAGATTTCCACAAAACTTACTGGAAACTAAGTCAAGTTATGAAATCGAATTATTTAGGATATTAAACATTCAGGCGAAATGTTTTTCATAATGATTAGATATCTAATTTAATCTCTAAAAGCAATAACTATTGCAACCAACTGAATACATTTAATCTATTCTGAAGAAGTTTGAGAGACGCAAAGAAGAGCAAAGTCATATGCATTTATAATGTTCCGAAAGAAATATCGATTTCCGATTACACGTCCACACTGCGAGCGCTGAATTTGAATTCCATTCACTGCTTCTCCATTAGAATATTTTTCAGATTGTTTTTGCATACCCTGCTTCAAACCCTCCCACGAATCAAATTGAATAGTCCAAGCACCGCAAGCCCTTTAATCTTGTACGTAATGTGCCAATGCATTCTCGTTATTATCAATCATCAAATTCAATCATCAAGTTACCAGCCAATTCGAAGTGATAGTTTAAAGGAGTTGGGTAATGGAAAAGAGATAAAATGAGGAAAGGGGCGGTAAAAGTGCAAGTAAAGGAGAGAATTCAAAGGAAATCAATGAAAGTATTTCGTGATAAAGAAAATAGAAGAGAGATTGAAAGCAGAGAAGTATTTAAATGAAAAAAACACATAAAAGCAACCGATACCTCAAAAAAAAATCATTTACCTCAATATCGTATTTCAAAAAAATTAAGTAATAGCACCACAGTTGACTTTAATTAAAATAATAGTTATTTTAACGAGAAATGTGAGAGGTAAAAATAATATAAGTTAATGTACGCAAACATATTTATTTTGAATTTTTGTTTAAGAAATATTTTTATTAATTTTCTATGATAGTCCCTTGTGTAGCATCAGAATACACTTGAAATACTGCGTAAACAGTGTCTGGGATCTTAGAAGCAGCGGGTCCTTGGTCTACACCGTCAATAAAGAAGTGCAGAGTTCCATATTTACTCTTCATTACGCCAATAGTTTGGCCGATCTGAAATAGAGATATGAATAATAAAAGCCGTAGGACCAATATGACGTAGTTATTGGACCCAGGTTCGATGCTAGGACATAGCGTATGCACGTATTATGAATAATTCGTTTAGGGTATTGTAGTTGGTGGATGGCAGTCCGTTTATAGCAGCTGGAGTGTTGCAGGAGGTGTACAATGCCTTAGTTAATCTATCTTACATTAAGCTTGCAGTAGGCAACCAACTTTTACTCGTGTGTGTGTGTGTGTATATATATATTAAAACTTGTTTTTTGGTGAATAAATGGAAGGCTATTTACAGTACTATAAGTTCCTTCACTTACCGTGCTCAGACTTTTTTTTCTTTCATTGTTAAAATAAGTTGCAGACATTCAATACAAAAATGCTATTTCGACTCACTTTCGTGTGGAAGAATAGTGGCACCCACCTTTACGTCATTTAATGGAGTCTTCAATATGTTTGGAACTAATACTGCTGAATTGTGGTAAAGATTAGCGTGATAAAACATCCAAGTTCCGGATCTGAAAAATGAATATATAGATGTATTGCGAGAATATCTACTTATTTCATTATCTAAACATGTTTAAGTATTATAATAGATCTATTTATATACTGTAGGTATTTGGTCTAATTTGCAATTAACAAGTTCAATTAGTTCAGAGTTAACCTGTTGGATTTCCATACCAACATGGAAATTTTTAAAAGTGTATATGTACAATTTGAATAAAAAGTTACAGATAAATACATTTGGCATTTAAGCCAACATTGGAATCACAACTATATATTTATATAAGATAATAATATTAAAAAATTATTCCAAACCAAAACGTAAAGTTGATAATGCAAATATGTAAAGAGAGAGATTACTATTTAGATCCCTCTTAGCCAAGGAGGTACCATAAAAAACCATATCTTCAATTATACAGTCCTCTATTGCTTACATTGGGCAGAAAAAAGATAGAAGATATAAGTATATTAAAAAACATAAGATTAGACATTACTTAGGCAGGATTTTAGTAAGCATTTTTTTACTTCTCGTTTTACTGTGAGTTTTTTTAAGAAACATAAATTAACATAGTTGGTCATTAAAGACTATTGGCACAGTAACTTCCAAATTTTGCTTTCCGTGACTATTGCGATGCATACAAATATCATATCTAACTTTAGATCTTAATCAAGCCACAGTTAGAGGTTTTTTATGTTCATACTTATCTGAGAAATAGTTTTCAGTAATAAGTATAAGTTTGTATAATAAGTCTAAACGAAGTAATTTCAGTTTTTTGATAGTAGAAAATATTACTTACGTTAGGTTTTTTTTATCCTCATTACAAATATACTTCATTATTTTGTCTTCAATGGTACTTTTAAATTCTCCGTAGTTTTCAAAATAATATTCATTTGGTATACAAGTAATTTATTGACTTTTTTTGTATTGTCCAGTTTCCTTATTTAATTCCTTATGTATTCGAAGTGCATACTCAACGAGCATATGCATTTCTCTCTCAGAACACAGAGAACTCAGGGTTGAAAATTAGAAAGAAAGAGGAGAAATAGACCAAGGAATTGAAACGCAAAGAGGAAGATATCCATGGAGTGAACGTAAAAAAGATGATGAGTTTTGAAAATATAAGTGTTGCGGGAAATAGGTACACGACAGTCAAGGATATCGAAGAACTTCTATTGGCTAAAACTGGGCATAAGCAAAAGAATCTTCTGTTGAGAGGAAACAAGGAGATATTGTGAATTTAAAGCGAGTGATCTTCTTAATAGAGGGATAACCCTATCTTGAGTCGTTCAGNTAAATTAATATGCACATAGAAAAAAATCCAAGTTTAATAAAAATTATAATAAAATAACTCAAAACATGCACAACGTTACCAACAAAACTGTAATTAGTTTATACTGCTATTTAATATTTCCTTGGTGATTGAAATCTGTGACATCCCAAGTGAGGTATTTGTACTTACTTTAGCGTGTAGAGGTTGTTAGGAAAATCGAAATCGTCAGGTGAGTGCGTTGTTATACCAATTGCCAATCCTAAGTGACTTTTATTTTCCCTCTTGTCGAAACGTACTGTAAATACTTCGTCGTCCAGAAGTGGCCTATGAGTTATGGCCGATGCGTCCGCATCTTTACTGGGAAATGAGATAAACAAAACAATATTGAAAATGGTTGGAGGAAACGTGAGAAGGAATTATACTCTTCGTATACTTGTACATACACAATATTTAGCAGAGTGCGTCCGTTATTCGTAACGACGGCGTTGTTGGAACACTTTTTATGAAAAAATAATTTATCCATCTTTGTCATAATGTCCCTATCTTTGGTAGATGTATCTGGAATAAACGTTTTATAAATAAAGGATTTGTACTGATTCACAACAAACACAATTTGATCTATTTGGTATATTTCAAAATGGCAAAGCTATTTATGCTTGTGAGGGCTCTAAACGATAACTATTATTATGATGAATATTTTATGTAAGAAATCTAATATCCTCTTGGAAAAAGGAGGTATAAGAAGTGAAACGTTTCTTAATTTCTTATTACGTATGTCTTTGAAGTCCCAAATTACTGTACATCACTGTCGCGAATTATTAATCTATTCCTTATAAACCACACTACAGCTATTTTTACTTTAGCTATTTGAGTCAGAATTGTTTTCAGAAAATTAAGTTAATATTCTTTGCGTATAATATGAACGAGAGGCGTGGGTTAAGTTTAGCTTAAGTAAATGTTTTGCTATGTGTCAACGATGGTTCCTTGTGCACCGTCATGATACACTTGAAATGCTCCGTAAACAGTGTCCGGGATCTGCTTCGTTATATATGGAGGCATCTTGGTACATTGGTCATCTGTCTGTCGTCAATCGGTATCAAATTTCCCAGTTATTCCTCCATCACCATAAATTTTAAAATACGAGGTATCTTGATAGATTTATTAGTTTGTTGGCGTATATATGTAACAGATGATGCAACTGTTTCATCAAATAAACAAATTAGTGATTACGATGTCTCAAGAGGTCATATACGATGTGCGTGACGTGCAATCTGCCTCTCTAGTAGGACGAATTGGCTACTAAGCGATTTTCATATTCAAGCAATGTTTTGCGATTTATTACTCATTCATATACTATGGAAAAACTTAATTGAACTGGAGATACATCGTGACATGACGCAAATAGTATCAGTGTATGCTTAGAATGATTAAGAACTCGCTAATGATTTGAACTGAGAAGAAAATTTTTAGCGATATTTACTTTAAATTATTTTCGAAATGTGAAAAATGTGATTCCCTGTTACTTATAAGCCAACTAGTGAAAGTGTCCGTTGATCCTAAACGAGGATATAAATGTAGGTAAATATTGTCCCCGCACTAATAAACATTCATTTTTCTCGCCTCCTTGATAGTGGCTANTACGTGGGTAATCCGCATGTGGGAAGAAAAAAGGATTTACTTCTTTAACAAAATTAGAAAATGTTTCAGTGACTTTTACCAAGTGTCCAAATAAGATACTAAAGAAATGACACCAAATCGCTAAATATTTCGTAAGATACCAGAATTATGAGCGCACTGCACATTTCCACACTTTCATTCCACAATGGAGTCACAAAATTGGGCAACGGATTTTGGAGGCCTAAAGGAGGTATAAGAAGTGAAACGTTTCTTAATTTCTTATTACGTATGTCTTTGAAGTCCCAAATTACTGTACATCACTGTCGCGAATTATTAATCTATTCCTTATAAACCACACTACAGCTATTTTTACTTTAGCTATTTGAGTCAGAATTGTTTTCAGAAAATTAAGTTAATATTCTTTGCGTATAATATGAACGAGAGGCGTGGGTTAAGTTTAGCTTAAGTAAATGTTTTGCTATGTGTCAACGATGGTTCCTTGTGCACCGTCATGATACACTTGAAATGCTCCGTAAACAGTGTCCGGGATCTTCCAAGCGCCAAGTCCTTGGTCTTTGCCGTCAATAAAGAAGTGTAGATTCCCATATTTATTCTTCATTACACCAATAGTCTGCCCTATCTGGAAGAACAAATTTAGTAATCTTGTTGAATCATTTTCCTTCAAAGTGGACGTTTCAGAAATAGGTTTGATAGGAATTTGGACTGTGTTGACGAAATGGTTTCCCCGACACGTCGAAGATGATCGAACGAGAACCACGTCTATATTATTCGTCATTCCGCTCGTATTCCTTGAGGCGGAGAACCACGTCACCCACTCTCCGCTTTCGTTTCTTCTATTAGTAATAGAAAGACTTAGGAGATCGTTTTCAGTACCATCGATGCCGCAGTTTTCTGGACTTGCTTCAGAGCGATTCAGGCTTTGGGAGGTGAAGATGGTTATCAGGAGGAACAGGAATAATCTCTCCATTTCTTCAATGCCGGTACAATGCTGTCTCTCACCAAAAAACTGCAAACTTAACTGCTGAGATTTATCTGCTTCGTTATATATTGAGGCATCTTGGTACATTGGTCATCTGTCTGTCGTCAATCGGTATCAAATTTCCCAGTTATTCCTCCAACACCATAAATTTTAAAATACGAGGTATCTTGATAGATTTATTAGTTTGTTGGCGTATATATGTAACAGATGATGCAACTGTTTCATCAAATAAACAAATTAGTGATTACGATGTCTCAAGAGGTCATATACGATGTGCGTGACGTGCAATCTGCCTCTCTAGTAGGACGAATTGGCTACTAAGCGATTTTCATATTCAAGCAATGTTTTGCGATTTATTACTCATTCATATACTATGGAAAAACTTAATTGAACTGGAGATACATCGTGACATGACGCAAATAGTATCAGTGTATGCTTAGAATGATTAAGAACTCGCTAATGATTTGAACTGAGAAGAAAATTTTTAGCGATATTTACTTTAAATTATTTTCGAAATGTGAAAAATGTGATTCCCTGTTACTTATAAGCCAACTAGTGAAAGTGTCCGTTGATCCTAAACGAGGATATAAATGTAGGTAAATATTGTCCCCGCACTAATAAACATTCATTTTTCTCGCCTCCTTGATAGTGGCTAAATCAGCCGTACAGTCTTTTAGCAAAGGCTTGCCTGATTAAAAAATATTCCTACAGTTCGTAAGTTTGAACCAGTGGAAGTTATAGGAAGAGCTACAATTTCAGAAAATTACCACCTCATCATATAGTCCTTCGTTGATTGTTATTCTAATTTGAAATGAGTCTTAATTCTCGCTGTATTCTCATGGGGAAATAAGCTCTGGTTCAGCATTTGGCTTGGTGATGAAGGGGACCGATTGTTTATAACCTTAATATATCGCAAAATGTTCATGTATGATATCTTATCAAATATCTCACAAATTTGAATTGAAAGCTATATTCCAAGGTCAGAATTGTTCTTTTTCCCCCTTTTATTGTGCGTATCTCAACTTTCTATTTCTATTCTTTCTAACTTAATTTTGATAAAGAAATAAAACCTGCATTGANATTATTATATGAGTGACACATTCTTCAGACAAATTTACTGAACGGAATAATGTAACATAAATTAATATGCACATAGAAAAAAATCCAAGTTTAATAAAAATTATAATAAAATAACTCAAAACATGCACAACGTTACCAACAAAACTGTAATTAGTTTATACTGCTATTTAATATTTCCTTGGTGATTGAAATCTGTAACATCCAAGTGAGGTATTTGTACTTACTTTAGCGTGTAGAGGTTGTTAGGAAAATCGAAATCGTCAGGTGAGTGCGTTGTTATACCAATTGCCAATCCTAAGTGACTTTTATTTTCCCTCTTGTCGAAACGTACTGTAAATACTTCGTCGTCCAGAAGTGGCCTATGAGTTATGGCCGATGCGTCCGCATCTTTACTGGGAAATGAGATAAACAAAACAATATTGAAAATGGTTGGAGGAAACGTGAGAAGGAATTATACTCTTCGTATACTTGTACATACACAATATTTAGCAGAGTGCGTCCGTTATTCGTAACGACGGCGTTGTTGGAACACTTTTTGTGAAAAAATAATTTTTCCATATTTGTCATAATGTCCCTATCTTTGGTAGATGTATCTGGAATAAACGTTTTATAAATAAAGGATTTGTACTGATTCACAACAAACACAATTTGATCTATTTGGTATATTTCAAAATGGCAAATCCATTTATGCTTGTGAGGGCTCTAAACGATAACTATTATTATGATGAATATTTTATGTAAGAAATCTAATATCCTCTTGGAAAGAGACTATTTATAAATATTTATATATTTTATACCATTAATAGGAAAGCTTTTGGGAAGTTTTGAAGTATGAAATGCCTGGAATCGTCTTAAATTAACATGAAAAATGGCGGCTTGCGGGGTAATTATGTAGACGGAGATGCAAATTATTTAAAGGAAAGTCTTACCCTTGATAGATCCCCTGATGCCCATAAAATTGTTTCCCCGACACGTCGAAGATGATCGAACGAGAACCACATCTAAATTATTCGTCACACCACTTGTGTTCTTGGAGGCGGAGAACCACGTCACCCATTCCCCGCTTTCATTTCTTCTATTAGTAATAGAAAGACTTAGGAGATCGTTATCAGTACCATCGATACCACAGTTGGCTTGACTTGCTTCAGAGCGATTCAGGCTGTGGGACGTGAAGATGGTTATCAGGAGGAACAGTATTAATCTCTCCATTTCTTCAATGCCAGTACAATGCTGTCTCTCACCAAAAGAACTGAAAAACTATCTGCTGTGAATTATCTGCTTCTTTATATATGGAGGCATCTTGAGACAATGATGATGTCTCTGACGTCAATCCGTATCAAATTTTGCAATTCTTTCATCATAGCTATAAATTTGAAAACAGAAAATATCTCTGAAAGTTTAATATTCCTTTTATGTCGGTCTCAAACAGATGATGTAAGGCGTTGACCAGAAGCATGAATGCACAGTTTGCATATCTTTAGAGATCATATAATCAATGTCCTGGTGGAGAAGGACAAGGAAAGTGACCTCCAGCGAAGAATTCTCCATCGAATTCCTCGTTTGCGTTGAATTGCCCAGTGACAGTTTGTAAGAGAGGAAATAAGTAGAAGAAAGGGAAGATATGAGGAGGATTTGCCTTTCATGCATCATTCTGTGCTCCATGCTGCTCCCACATAGCTCCCCTCTCAGTAAGTGCTGCCTCCCCTATTTTTGAGTTGGACTTGGCCCACCTGCGTAGTAGG
>KZ309722.1:0-15193 GCA_000376725.2 Ladona fulva
GTGATACACCATTGAAACACCTGGTGTTTCAATTCACCTAGCATTTGAAGTTGGCAACACATTGTTATATTTGTCGTATTGTTCGTCCAAAGTGTTCTGCAGGCGTCTTTTGATCGACGTCCTACTATGCAATTTAACCACTTTGTCGGATATAAAGTTAACTGGGAATCATTGATATATTAGCCGGCCAAATTATCTTGCTATCCTAAATCCCACGATTTCATAAATATAGCACCCATAAACGCTCTCTGCTATTCCAAATAGACTAATAAAGGATTAAGCATCATGCACACTTTAAAAGCGGACTTGAAATTTGGAAAAAGATGTCATTCTTACGATTTCCCCAAGATTTCTAAGACAACGCCTTCACAATTGCATCTGAAATATTCTAATCTGTAATGTACTCCTATTTTCGACACTTCCACTCCAGCGTTTCATTTTTCATGCATTAGTTACTTATTTATCTTGAAACAGAGTTTTCCTCAGCTTTTTAAATGGACATCTATCTAAGCAACGCTCCCATGCGTCACCGAATTATTTCTAACGGAAGCATGAGAAACGTTAATTTTCATCGTAGAACGTCGATCGAAAGACGATTGTATATCACATTGGACGAAGGTTATGACGTAGATAACAAATTGTTGCCCATTTGAATTGTTTATAACATTTAAATCATATACCACGCGGTCAGATATTTATGGATCCCCCCTGCTGCGAGGGTCTGGTCGCCAATGAGTTCCGAAGCCGAGAAAAGGTCCGGATTAGGACATTAGGCCCATCCAACCGACCGCCTGAAACAGGCTGACTGTGAAAGCCCCAGAAGACGTCCATCAACCCAAAATATTAGATATTTAAAAAGACTCCGTAAGCCGTCTTTCAGCAAGCGGAAACAGAGAAAAACAGGAAGCTACGGATTACCGATTTCTCCTAGAAATGATAGGGCGAATAGATGTATGAAGCATTAGCTTGGAATATGATAGGACCGCTTAGTCCTTCGATTGAATCGCTTGTTATAAATTATGACCGGTAAGTCAATGATGAGTTCCCTATGTTAATGTAGAAAGCACCTAATGTTGACATAACTTTTGTTGGAAAACGATAGAACTGGTTAGTTTTATGATAAAATAGCTTGACTTATTTAGAAAGCGCTTAGATTTACGATAAATTCGCTTTAATAATGATAAGGCCGAATAGATTTATAAGGCTTTAGCTTGGAATATGATAGGACCGCCTGTAATTATATTAAGACCGATAAGCTTTATGATGAGTTCCCAGGGGTTATGTAGAAAGAACTTAGTTTTACATAACTTATGTTGGAGTATGATAGGATCGCTTACTTTTATGATAAAAGAGTTTGAATTATATAAAATGCGCTCTGTTTTACGATGAATTCGCTTCGATAATGATAAGGCGAATAGATGTATGAAGATTTAGCTTGGAATATGATAGGACCGCTTAGTCCTTAGAATGAATCGCTTCTTATAAGTTATGATCGTTAAGTTTTATGATGAGTATCCTCCATATGCACAAAATGTCGGGGTTCAGATAGACAAATTGTGCAATTAGTTAACCTGTTAAACTCCCTCCACCCATCCATGACCTTCACCTCAAAAATGAAACAAACCACTCTCTAAATTTCCTAGACCTTACCCTAACCATCACAGATAATTCGATAAAATTTCCTATATACAGAAAACCAACATATACCGATCATGTCATCCCTGCCTCATCCAACCATCATCACTCACACAAACNCGTCCCTAATGGAACTGTAGGAATAGCTTATTACGCTTAAGTCTCTTAATCTTCATTTTGATACATTTTGGATTTTTTCCCACGGAATCGACCTATTCCTTTCATTTTTATTTAAAATATACGAACGGTTAGCCGAGACGATGAAACTTCAGCTCGAAACGTCAGATTTGATTTGGAAGGATCGCACAGATCAAAATAAGGCATTTTAAGGATAAGCAGTCTTTAGTAGAAGCAGAAAGGATAATAAGATCCATGAACTCAATTATAATTCGAGGCACTGATCATTCGTGACAGGATCCCAATGCATATAAGTGTATCTATCAATGTCAAACACATACAATTCACACTCAGAGCCGCTCCCAACCTATCTGCCGCCAGGGAACGTTGTTTGCCGCCGCTAAGAATTAAATACCAAAACGATACGTTTCCCGGTTTTCAGGCAAAAATTATTTCGTAAGACTAAAAATCCAGTTTATATGACTTCGTTCTCAGCTGAATTTAGTCACAAAAGATAAGTAAGAAGAATTTATGCATACCTGAAGCTGACACAATTAAATTGTAATTTTTATGTCAGCTTCAGGGGTATAGTTAGTAGTTCTCACTACTTTATAGTATAACAGTTTATTATATCGGATTGAATATGTTAGAAATTATGGGAAAAGAAAAGCAGCAGTCTGATTAGTTGCGTATTCCTGAGAATATTCTATCTCACATTGGAAAATAATATCGTAACAAATCTAACATAAGTAAAGTGTACGCGAAGACACTTTTGTGTCCACACTCAGCCGAGTCTATTTTGTTCTCACGGAGGGCATTTCTTGCCTAGTGTTAGTGTCGTAGACTCGTGTTAGCAAGTGGTGTCCAAACATATCTAGCATTTAGATTCCGATGTAGAGAGCGAGTGTACGTTAAAATTGTCTGAATTTCATTTACTTTAGGGGCTCTTTGAGGGATTTTTGATCGTCTTATCTTGAGTTTGCGTAAAAGAATAAGATGGATAACGGAATATTAGCAACTATAGAAACCGCGTACAGCATATAAAAAAAGAAAGCCGTAGAATGGGAAGGGAGAGATGGGTAGACAGAAAAAATGGCAGAGAGGTGCGAGAGTTTTAATTGATGTAATTAATAGTAGACAGAGGAAAGGAGTTGGCAAAATATTGAGAGGAGAGGGATTGTTAAAGATTATCATTGAAGGTACGAGTTTAATACAATTGAAAAAGCAGAGGAGAAGAAAAAAGACGTTAGGTGACATATAGTATAAGTGGGGTGTGTTAGCTAGCAACGAAAGAAAGGGCGTTGAATAGGGAATATTGGGGAACATCAACCTTCCGAAAGATTAGAACACTTATTTATGAATAATCTTTATAATATTTCTCCATAGTACGCTACGTGAGTGATGCGCTCGCTATGCTAATGATGATTTCGCTTTGTTTACGATGATTTTTTGTACATTTACAATAGTACCCCGCAAACCGCCATTTGGTGTATGGCATGGGGTGTAAAAACACCGATGCTATTAATTATATACCTGATTGGTATTCATAATGCTATCAGGCAAAAGAGTCCAGTAATAGATATCCATCATCGATAAATCTCGCGAATTCTCTTTCGTCTATAATGAGTTCGCTTAGTTTATGTTGAGCTTCCTTAGTTTATGATGAAAGTGCTTAGCCAGTGATGAGTATGCTCAGTTGAAGATCAGCTTGCCTAGTTTACGATCGATTTGCTTATTTAATGATAAGTTTAGCTCAAGTTAGTTAGGCCCCATTTGGAATATGCGGCGAGTATATGGGACCGGATGAAACGCGAACTCGAGAAAGTGCAGGCGATACGTTTTGTTAAAAAGTGCTACGATAGAGAAGCAAGCGTAAAGCAAATGCTCTCAGTCGCATGTTGGGAAACATAGAGAGAAGGGAGATTATAAGCTAGGCTGCGATTGTTAGATAAGTTCAGGGGAAATACATTTTCTGAAGACGTAATTGGTATCATGCGACCCCTTTCTGCTACTTCGGTTGATCCGACAGTGAGCGTAAAATAAGAGAAATAGATGTGAGGAAAAGTCGTTTTAGGGACTAATTCTTTCCGCGAACGATACGCGATTACAATAAATCAAAGAGGTAATTCTTCTCTTGGTGTTTACACCCCCTGCCACACGCCGAAAGGTGACTTGCAGGGTAATTATGTAGATGTAGGTGTAGATAAGTTCGCTTTGTTTATGGTGAATTAGCTTCGTTAGTGATGAGATAGCTCAGTTTCGATCAGTAAGCTTAGTTAATGATTAGTTCGCTTAGTCATTGATAAGTACGCTAGATGAGTGATGGATTACTAATAAATTAGGTTAGGGAACGATATGTACATACGTTTAGTTTTATGATAAAATAGCTTGAATAATGTAGAAAACGCTTAGTTTTACAATTAATTCGCTTCGATAATGATAAGGCCGAATAGATTTAAGCTTAAGCTTGGATAATGATAGGAACGCTTAGTCCTTAGATCGCTTGAAATAAGTTAAGACCGATATGTTTTATGATGAGTTCCCTGGGGTAATGTAGAAAGCACTTTGTTTTGACAAATCGTATGTTGGAAAGCGATAGGAACGCTCGGTATTATGAATTGTTAGTTTAAATTACCATAGGAGCAATTAGTGCTTTAATTAAATCCCTTTAAGTAAGGATGTAGGTTTTAATGCGCCCCCTGCCATACGCCAAAGGTGGTTCGCTATGTAATTACGTAAATTATATTGTGTATCTCTAGTTCTTCAGTTGTTTCGATTAGTTAATGATTGGCTTGCTTAGTTAACGATGAATTCGCTTACCTATTGATGAGTTGGCTGACTTTATAATGAGCCCCCATACTTTATCATGAGTTCGCTTACTGAAAGATGAGACAGCTTAGTTTATGATGTGTTTTCTTATTTATTGATCTGCTTCCTTTTTTTACGATGGGTTTGCTTAGTTAAGGATGAGATCGCTTAGTGAAGGATGCCTGCACTTAGTTTACGATGATTTCGCTTAGTTTTGATCAATGCACATAATTATAGTAAGTTAAGGATCGATATAGACGAAGAGTTCTATTTTTAGAATTCGACTTTTCGGCATCTATTAAGTGGTTCCTAATCTCGTAGTTGGCTTTCTTTATGAGTACGCTTTTTTTCGATCAGTAAGCTTAGTTAATGATGAGTTCGCTTAGTCATTGATAAGTAAGCTAGATGCGTGTTGGATTAGCTGAGTTATCGATGAGTTCGCTTACTGATGAGTCCGCTTAGTTTACGATGAGTTTCTTTATATTGACATTGGAACCTCGCAAGCCACCGTATGATATGGGGCGTTAAAACACCGAATGTATTAATGATATTCCTGAATGGTATTCCTATCAGAAAAAAGACCAGCAATAGATAACCGCGATCGCTATAATCTGTCGAAGTCTCTTTGGTCTCGGAAATGGCGCTCGCTTAGTTCTTTGTTTGAGTTGCTCAGTGTGGAATCCACAAAAGAAGGCGTTCACCTCAAAGATAGAGCGTTTACAGTGTTGAGGGACTCGTATGAGATTGTCGAGAATATAATTTCGACAGCAGAGTATCAGAGTTTATTAGTAACAGAATCTCCCATGGGCAGAAGAATCGAGTATAGATATACACTATCCGAGAAATGTTATTGGAATAATTTTCATTATGAAGTTCAGGACATCGTTAATTCGTTTCTCAGCGAACGTGATATTAGAAAGTATTCCCAGGAAACGAACAAACAATTAGCGATGAGTTATTCACATTTATATTGAGGCAAAGATCATAATAGGAGAACTGGGAAGAATTTATATGAGATTATAGAGACCACGGGAGGTAAAAGGTTTGCTGAACAGGAGGAATGGTATTTGCATAAGCCCACAGGCATAAAGACATAGAGATTGGTAAATTATATACAAGAGTGCCTTTCTTTCTTCTATAGTGAATTCCTTTTTACCAGAGAATGATGTTAAATACCGAATAGATTATAGTCCAAATATTTGATTGGATGGAATTGCGACAAAACCACCCGTACGAAATTAGTGGAATGAATATAAATGTAGTGCACTCAGTTGAATATCTAGGAATCACTATATCAAATAACTTAAAAAGCAGTACACAGATTACAAAAATCTGCAGTAAAGCAACTAAAAAGCTTGGTTTTGTGTTGTAGTTAGATGCGATGAAAAAGTAAGAGAGCGATGTTATTTCACCGTTTAAAAGTTTAAAGTGGTTTCTATTCTTTTGTGTGGTTCTTAATCTCGTAAATATCAATAATAGAAATCTATAGCAAACTTATACTAGTATATAATCGCGTAGCTTTCTTAGTGTATAAGTTTATAAGAATTGTTCCTAATTTAACAGTAGGGAGAGCTAATTACGCTTAAGTTTCCTAATCATCATTTTGATACATTTTGGATTTTTCCCCTCAGAATCTACCTATTCCTTTCATTTTTGTTTTAAAATATACGAACGGACAACAGAGACGATGAAACATCAGCTCAAAACGTCAGATTCGATTAGAAAGGATCGCGAAGATTAACCTAGGACATTTGTATGTAAATATAGTCATTAGCAGAAGCAGAAACGATAACAAGATTAATTAACTCAATTATAATTTGAGGGATAGATCATTTGTGATGTACAAAAACATATAAGTGTATCTATCAATGTCAAACACATACTAGTCATACTCAGAGACGCTCCCATCTGCCGCCAGGGTGTGAACATAATTTGCCACCGCTAAGCATTTAATACCTAAACTATATATTTGCTGGTTAACAGGTAAACATTATTTCGTAAGACTTTGAAAATCCAATTTATATGACTTCGTACGCAGCTAAAATTAGTCAATAAACATCAATAAGAATTAATTATGCATATTCCTCATGCTGACGTAGTAAATTGTCATTCTGAGTTAATAGTTCACATTATTTTAAACTATAATAGTTTATACCATCGGATTAAATACTTAAGAAAGTTTTGAAAGCAAAAGCAGCAGCCTGATTGTTTGCTTAGCCCCGTGAATATTCTATCGCGAATCGGTGAATAATATCGTAAGTGATCTCCTTACATGAGTAAAGTCCTAACGAAGATACTTTGTGTCCACACTCAGCTGATTGTCCTGTCTATAATGTTCACACGGAGGGCATTTATTGCCTAGAGTAAGTGTCGTACACTCGTATAACCAAGTAGTGTCGCTTTCGTCCAAACTTATCAACCTCTAGTAGAGAGCGAGGCTATGTTAAAGTTGTCTGAATTTCATTAACATTAGGGGCTCTTTGAGGGATTTTTGATCGTCTTATCTTGAGTTTGAGTAAAAGAATAAGATATATGACGGAATGTTAGGAACTATAGAAGCCGCGTACAGCATTAAATAGAAGAAAGACAGAATGGAAAGGGAGAGATGGGTCGATAGAAAAACAAGCAGAGATGTGCAAGAGATGGTCGGGAAAGAAAGAGTTTTAATTCGTGTATTTACACTTCCACAGAGTTCAAGGCAGTTTATTGTGCTATTCGCAGGTTCAGTGACAGGTAGTGAGTTGGATGGGCCTAATGTCCTAATTTGGACACTTTCTCGGCTTCCAAACTCATTGGCGACCAGACCCTCGCAGCAGGGGTGCACTTAGACAAAACTGACCGCGTGATATACCATTTAAAAGTTGTTAACATTAGAAATAGGCAACAATTTGTTATCTTCATGATATTACACGTCCAAAGAGATCTACAAGCGCCTTTTGATCGACGTTCTACGACGAAATTTAACCATTTTCGTCGGATATACAGTTAATTCGGAGAATAAATCTTATACAGCGTTTCAGAATTATGCCATTAGTCCAGATTATCATACCATATGCAATCCCAATTCTTACGATTTTATAAACATAGCATTCAATCAAGGTTCTCTGCAATTTTAAACAGACCCAGTAAAGATTAAACTTTATGCACAATTTAAACGCGGACTTGTTTTTTGCTAGAAAGTCGTTCTTACGATTTCCTCAAGATTTCTCGGACAACGACCTAATATTTGAATCTGTAATATTCTAACCTGTATTGTAATCTTATTTTTGACTTGCCCACATAATTTTTTATATTTCGTTCATTCTTGCTGGTTACTAAAAGCTTTTGAAACCTCGGTGAAAAGGCCTCTGGCTAAACAATGTTTGCCATGTGTCACGTTGCTTATTTCTAATGAAAGCAGGGCAAACGTTAATATTCATCTTAGAACGTCCATCGAAAGACCATTGTAGATCTCTTTGGACGAGTGATATGACGAAAATAACAAATTGTAGCCCGTTTGAATGTTTTACAACTTTTAAATCATATGCCACGCGGTCAGTTTTTTATGGGTCCCCCATACTGCGAGGGTCGGGTCGCCAATGAGTTCCGAAGCCGAGGAAGGGTCCGGATTTGGACATCCAGGCCCATCCAACAGACTACCTGGCACTGGCTGACTGTGAAAGCCCCAGAAGACTTCCACTTACCCAGTAAATGCATAAGTTATCATAGATTTATTCAAAGAAACAAAGACATGTTCGTTGCTAGCTTTACTATCGTAAAAAACATAAAAATTCAAGATGTTTCAAATTAGAAGAGGAGAGGGTTATAAGATTGGAAGAGGAGATCGCTGTAGAATGGACTGAATTATTTGTGTCACTATTGGAATGTGTGCTCGGGAAGAGGGACTCTTTCGGTTTCATTTAAAATCGTGCAGAACGGAGACTTCATTCCTTTTAAATCTCTACTGAAATTAACACACAAGTATTTAACTTCATTTCCCTTACCTAAAGAATTACAGCCGATATTATAGGAATACAGGAATTAGCTCTCATTAAAAGATAAAATAGAAATATTAGTTTGATCAAATTAAAACTAATTGCTTTATATTTACCTTTCTTGATATCAAATTATTTCGAGGTGACCAATTTATTAAATTCATCAATATCAATTATCCAGTCACTGCAATTTCCTTTTATAACGCTGTAGATTTTGCAGTAGTCCGCAAATGTTCGTACACGACATTTTAATACGTTCGCCATATCGTTAAGAATTATTATTAAATATAGTTGATTATGTTAAAATCCCTCGGTTAGAATTCGCTCTAAGTGTCGCGGCAGCAGCCACTCGGGGCGAGAAGGCCTCAAGGCCATTTGAGTGGAAAGCCCCAGGGTCAATCACCCATAGCTTGGGTGGCCGGGAAATCCGTGGTGGGGTTTTCCTGGGGAAGGGAAAAGCAGGGCTAACTGGTCAGGGCAAGGGATCCGGAGAAGCGGCGTCGCTGGCAGTCGGGGCAGAGGGTTCGGTGAGAAACGGTGCAGGAGTGAAGAGGACAGAGTTTCAGTTGTGTTTCCTTAAAGTCTCTTATGATGGTTATTCGGTCCTCTTAATCAAGCCCCCTGGGCAATAACCAGGTGGTGGCAGCATCGCGCTACTGTGCCACCCGTCTCGACATAAGTAAGAGATCTGATCATCGACGGAAGCCATTCGAAAATCCATCAATTCAGTAATTCGACGAAGTTGGATAAATAGTTATATCATTAAACAACCAGCGCGATCTCCGAGAGCCTTTGACAAAGCATTGCAAGGAAAGAATCGATATAAAGATAATTCATTTTCCTCGGAGCATTAGAGAGACTAACAGGATAGATTAGGTCGAATATTTGGTGTTGATACACCCCCAAAAAGTACTTTTTCCATTTAAATGCACTGCGCGGATTTTTCAACCTTCGTTTAGTGATCATTCCGTTAAGATAAAAGGTTGAAAATCACGATATATTTAGAAGATATTGTTATCTATCACATGCAGAAAACATGTTTCTCCTAGTAGCCATGGGTTCGATGCTAGGACGCATCAAATTTCGCCCATTTAATTTACATTCGCCAGCTTTTGAATTTGCTTTTGGAGAATTTTTCTAAGCTNTTTGAATACTTTTGTGGCACTTCCTATAAAGATAGGAACCTATACCTCAGTACGTACATAAGAGTTGAGACGATGCTACATATTTTACGTTGGCTACTCCGCAATTCACTCGTGGTTCGAAGCCTGAGCGCGTCAAGTTTTCGTTCATTAGGAACATATAGAAAACTCGGACTTAATTTTGCGTGTCTTTCTGGATTGCGTACGACTTGAAACTTGTTTATAGAACACTATACTCCATTGGGTAATAAGTGGTAATACTAATACGAATGGTCCTTCTTTGATATGTTTCCGCCAACACCGCCGTTTAAGTTTCGCGTCGCATTTTCTAAATAAATAACGTCCGTAGTCGGGAATGAGACCTCAGTTTTATTTCTCCACCAGATTTAAATTGTAGTGAGAAAAGAGGGCAGAATTTGCTTCGCGCCTACATTCCTCAGCGATATTTCGCTTTTTATCTTCGATTAAATGGTAGATTATGAGATTTTCGCACAGAAAGAAATAGAGAAAGAAATTTAGAAGAGAAATAACAATTAATCGTATATTTTCTAAGCTTACATTTGTTCTAAAATAAAGGAGTGCTGAGAGAAAAGGTAAATGGAAAGAAAAGGAGAAACAGATTCGTAGAGGAAGGAATTAGCTAATGGAAAGTCTTCATTGCAACATATTATACTTTGTATTTGCACTTCAACTTAGATTTAAGTACGTTAAATCAATTCGTTTTTCTATATTAGATTCGTTTTCACCCGAGAATGAAATTAAGTGTTCATATTTTAGTAACCAAGTCTTCGAAAGGAAAGAATTGCGTCAGAACCTCACGTGCGAAATTAGTGGAATGAATATAAATGAAGTCGACTCAGTTGAACATTTCGGAATCACTCTTACGAATAACTTAAACTCGAGTACACATATTCCAAAACTCTGCGGAAAAACAAACTCATAAGCACGGTTTTATAAAGCGTATTGTGTGTAAATGCGATGAGTGCGATGTTATTTCACCTTAGTCAGGTACCATCAGGAAAAAGAGACCAACAATAATTATCCATTCTCACTATAATCTCGCGAAATCTCTTTGGTCTCTGAAACCGCACTCACTGAGTAGGGGAATCACGAAGTCACGGTATTTCGTTTTGAAAGTCAGTACTTAAAAATATATGGAAAAATTTGCGCTTATACTCGGTTCTTCTATCCCAGAGATTCCCAGCCGAGGGTTTTGCTAATNAATATTCCTCCATTTAAAATGTACAGGAAACTCGAAACCTACTTTGAGGTACTTCCCGACACGATTTCGCCTTCAAACCTGAGTGATAATTAATGGAGGAGTTTTTTAATAGTAATATGAATAAACAACTATCGAAAGTGGCATGGGCTAGATACTAGGACGGTAAGAATCTACACATAGGGCGGCTAGAAATTTTATTGAGGCACTTTCCGTAAAGTCAAAAAGCTATAATTCGGCATTGAATATGATTCGTAGATTTTAAAAATTCATTGAAGGCAGTTTTTAGTAAGATAGAAGTTTGAAATCCACATTATCGATAGAGGAATTGGTTTAATATTGCAGCTAATGAAAACATTTCCCTTAATCGCAGTGGTTTAGATGCTTGGACGTATCAAATTTCGCTCATTTCAATTACATGGGGTGGTATTTCAATATTTTTGGGGCACTTACCGAAGGGGAAAATAGCTCAAATTCTGTAAATGAATAAGGTTTATGACATTATATCATATTCAAGCTCAACATCTCCTAAATCGATACCTGATTTAAAGCCAGGGCGAGTAAAATATTTCTCCGTTTAAAATTTATAGTAAAATCGAACCTATTTTGAGGTACTTCCCGTTGCAATTTCCCCCTGGAAACTGAGCGATAGTTACTGGAGAAACTTCTTAACAGTAATATAAATGGACACCTAACGCAAACGGTTCGAACGGTTCGAAGCTAAGATGGCTCTAATTTCCCCCTTTAAAAGCTCACAGTGCGGTTGCTTAGTAATTTCATTGATGCACTTTCCGAAAAGCCAGAAAGCTATAATGCGGTTCTTGCCTAGGTTTCATATTCCACGTTGTGCACTTCCAAATGGTCCGTGGTTCGATGCCAGGGCACGTTAATTATTCCTCCATATGATATGTATAGGAAACTTGAATAATATTTTGAGCTTCTTCCCGGGAAATACCCTATATGATTTTTTGAAAATTTAGCCTTAAAAATTTACCTAGCATCGAACCTGGGACCATTAAGGATAAATGCGCCATAAGCTCCTCTAAGAACATTTACACATTCTATTGCATATTAAAAATTTTAAAAATTACTACGTTATATGTTAAAGATTAGAAGAAACCAATCTACTGAACTAATCACGACCTCCTCGAAAAGCTCTAGCATTTCTAAATCTATAAGTAGGTGAATCGTGTAGAGTAGGGCAGATTGAAGATTCAGACACCTCAAGAATCAGCAGTTGTTATCGGTTGCGATCGATTCATTCATGAAATATTTGCTAAATGATTTAAAACTTAAACTCATACCAGAAAACTTCTCAATATGCATAATTTCCATGTTTGCTGGAATAAAATCAAATATAAATTCTTATGAAAGCTCTGGGATTCATCTGCGCTGTGGAAACCCTCAAATGTTGTTGGATGAGCCATATAACAGATTCTTGAATGGGAAATCCTCATGCAAAAGTTTCTGCGCCTCATAAAGACCAAAGGGCAAAGGTCATGGGCGCCCAACTCGGCGTTCGCCCATAATTATAGGTCTCATCTTGGCAGCCGAAAATGTTGTTACATAATTCAACATATGAATAGCATTCATATGTTGGTAACTAGGATACTATTTTGAGGTACTTCCGATAAGAGGTCGCTTTAAAAAAACAGGGATAGTTAATATAA
The DNA here is from genome assembly GCA_000376725.2 of Ladona fulva. Lineage (NCBI taxonomy): Eukaryota > Metazoa > Arthropoda > Insecta > Odonata > Libellulidae > Ladona > Ladona fulva. Next base: position 12,566 of record KZ309722.1, read on the forward strand.
CAGGGATAGTTAATAGAGGAGTCTCTGAGACGTACATTATGAAGTGGTCGTCCCCAATACTCCTCGGTTCGATGTTAGGACGGATCAAATCTCATCCATATAAATACAGGTTGAGGTTTTGAATACTTTTGTGGCACTTCCTATAAAGATAGGAACCTATACCTCAGTACGTACATAAGAGTTGAGACGATGCTACATATTTTACGTTGGCTACTCCGCAATTCACTCGTGGTTCGAAGCCTGAGCGCGTCAAGTTTTCGTTCATTAGGAACATATAGAAAACTCGGACTTTATTTTGCGTGTCTTTCTGGATTGCGTACGACTTGAAACTTGTTTATATAACACTATACTCCATTGGGTAATAAGTGGTAATACTAATACGAATGGTCCTTCTTTGATATGTTTCCGCCAACACCGCCGTTTAAGTTTCGCGTCGCATTTTCTAAATAAATAACGTCCGTAGTCGGGAATGAGACCTCAGTTTTATTTCTCCACCAGATTTAAATTGTAGTGAGAAAAGAGGGCAGAATTTGCTTCGCGCCTACATTCCTCAGCGATATTTCGCTTTTTATCTTCGATTAAATGGTAGATTATGAGATTTTCGCACAGAAAGAAATAGAGAAAGAAATTTAGAAGAGAAATAACAATTAATCGTATATTTTCTAAGCTTACATTTGTTCTAAAATAAAGGAGTGCTGAGAGAAAAGGTAAATGGAAAGAAAAGGAGAAACAGATTCGTAGAGGAAGGAATTAGCTAATGGAAAGTCTTCATTGCAACATATTTTACTTTGTATTTGCACTTCAACTTAGATTTAAGTACATTAAATCAATTCGTTTTTCTATATTAGATTCGTTTTCACCCGAGAATGAAATTAAGTGTTCATAGATTAGTACCCAAGTCTTCGAAAGGAAAGAATTGCGTCAGATCCGCACGTGCGAAATTAGTGGAATGAATGTAAATGAAGTCGACTCAGTTGAACATTTCGGAATCACTCTTACGAATAACTTAAACTCGAGTACACAGATTCGAAAACTCTGCGGAAAAACAAACTCATAAGCACGGTTTTATAAAGCGTATTGTGTAAATGCGATGAGTGCGATATTATTTCACCTTAGTCAGGTACCATCAGGAAAAAGAGACCAACAATAGTTATCCATTCTCGCTATAATCTCGCGAAATCTCTTTGGTCTCTGAAACCGCACTCGCTGAGTAGGGGAATCACGAATTCGCGGTATTTCGTTTTGAAAGTCAGTATTTTTAAATATCTGGAAAAATTTGCGCCTATACTCGGTTCTTCTATCCAAGAGATTCCCAGCCGAGGGTTTTGATAATTTCTGATGCACTGCTATCGGAGCTATAATCTGCTTTAACGGGCCGCTCTGCGTTGTATTATAACTCCAAGATCAGACCCGTCTCGTGTCGATTCCATACTGCGCAACTATACTCAAGTAAAGGACGAACGAGCGAGAAATAAGGCACCTCTTCGACTGACTACCCCTGAGAACGCGGTTACATAGTCTCAAAGTCCTTTCAATTGCCACCATTACATTTGAAGGTGCATTTTAAGAGATACGTTACTACTGAAAAGGACTCCTTATTATTTATACTGACTTACGAATTCAAACGATGCGACATTAATGTGATAGGGGTTATTTTTTGGGGAGCGGGTCATGCTCATTCATAACTGTTTGTGCGTTAAAACCGAGCTGCCAATGTTCACACCATTTTGAAATAACGTCCAGGTCGTCGTGAAATATGGATGTATCTTCGGCAGTTTTAATTTATCTATATATAAGTGTTTCTTCTGCGGAGAGCCTCTTTACGTTGTCTCCTATTTCATCGATGTAAATTATGGGCTTGTCTTCTCTCTTTAGAGTAACACTTCAACGGTTAAGCAAAGGTCTATTTTTTCGTTATCATATTGTTTCTCACATTTCCTATAAAATTGCTATTTAACCCTTCTTTAACCCTTTCGAGACGACGGTGTTCTCGTAGAATCGTATCCATATTCCGAGGCTTTTGCAGCAAAAATTTCTCTGAGACACGAAGCCCTCCTGAATCTCTGCCGATGCTATTTACCCTGTTGGGCCCTTCACAGCGGGGCTGTGGGGAGGTTTATGGCCCCTAAGCAGCATGGGGGTTAGTAAAACTAAATATTGTTGCAGTTGTTTCGCTAATGAATCATTTGTTCCACACATGGCCAATGTGTCATTTGTGATGAAAATCTCGTGCTTCACTGATGACGTACAACTTTTAATCGAAACTCTACTGTTGATATTAACATATTTAGAAATCTACCATAATGATATTGAAATATCTACTATTTCCTCTAAATACGTTAATATTAACGCTAAAATTTCGTTTAAAAGCTGTAAGCTACAAGCAAAATATGAGATTCTCAGCTCCAAGGATATATTGACTGAAAGAGCAACAAATCTTTCTTTAGGAAAACAACTGCAGTAACATTTATTTAACCGCGGCCCCATGCTGTGAAAGGGGCTGCGCATTAGCCCTAAGACCAACGCAGTTGCCCAGAGAAGGGCAAGAAAACCAGCAATTACAGCCAGAAAGGGGCTAAAAAATATACCTGGAAGCTACACTTCTCCTTGAAGAATAAGCTTGTACCC
>KZ309722.1:18756-29440 GCA_000376725.2 Ladona fulva
CGGCATTTCCACAAAGATTACTTAACGAGTTCAACTTTCGTGTGTCAACACGCAATTATATAACTACAGTATTGGCCATCCTGTCCCTTCCGACGCTTCTGATCCGGGGATTCTATGGAGTGAGGATACATCCTTACTCCACGGGGGATTCCCTTTCTTTTGCAGAAAACTTCCAGGTTCACCAACCTACGGCGTGAAGTGACACGTTCATTAAAAGGGAGAGCTATCTAAGGCTGAATGGGAAGTGTTTCTCTACTCAAGGGTTTGGAAAATAAATTACAGAGTTAATTACGTAACACTGGAAAAGGAATGATAGAAATATCCATTAACCGATCTATTCAGTCTATTTTTCTCTAAATGTCATAATTTCATAACTGAATTTTGAGAAGCAACACAACTTTCCCGACATTTATTCTGAATCAAAGAGGTGAACTTTTTTATGGCACTGAAACTATTATCTATTAACCGTTTACAGACTATTAGAACTGACAATCACGTCTTTATTTTATTGTCCTTAAATGCTATAAACTAATACAGCAGTCATAATGTCATGTGAAGCATTATAGAATCCGAAATGATGTGTATGAATTAGCGACAATACAAAGAATGAATGACGTGTATGAATTTATACGCTCTTCGAACCTAAATAAATAATTTAATTCATTACGGTATTCCCTAACATGGTCATGTTGGACATCCTGCATGTTAGGACCCACGGAGTTGGATGCGGGAAGTGCCGATCTCAATCTAAATCGAGAAGGTGGAGACGTCGAAGGTGCGGATTGCGGTCCTTGTGTTGAAGAAGTGGTTTTTCGGCAGAATATTGTTGATCGGCCATTGAGATTTGATACTCTTGCCTACGAGCGAAGATTCTCATTAAGATATGTGGATTAAAGGGTAAGTGACACCTCTTGTACCATTTACATCAGCTCTGGGCAATTGTCAGAGCTAGGTTTACCAATTTAAAGTGAAGTTCGCGAGATTTCTATACAGCTAAAGATTTCATTTAAAGATGAGCCAATTTAGCTATAATCACCAATTGTCCAATGTGACCTCATAAGGGAGTTACTCTTAAGCTGATATTTCTAAATTTGGGGGCGGTGGCTAATTTTCATAAGATCTGTGCAGCTGAAAGGGTAAATATTCTAATGTAAACGGCATTGGCATGTTGAATGGTTGTGTTCATCTCGTCAGTACGTGGAAAGCTAAGTCTTATCGGGAATTTCTTGGGAAAATATGATTTCGACAACTAAACCAGAATTATTTTTTGGCACCATAATATTAAATTGGAAGCTGTAATAATTACCACCTGCTACGATTGCCTCAGTAAGAGTGAGGATTACTATTCACTTCTTGTAACATTCACTTCACCAAGTTAACATTCGAATCTGTTTTCTATATTAAACCAACTGTCCGAGGTTACAGTATTAACGATTAACAAGTAAATAACAATTTTCACCTTCTACGATTGCCCCAATTAATTAACAAGAATAAGGTTTATTCTTCATTTCTTGTAACAATCACTTCATTACATTTCTTCATTTTCGGGTTTTTCAATGTCAGTGGTTACAGTATTTCCTTACAAAATTAATTCGTTTCCTCCAATCCTATGTCGTACAACTACTCCACGAAGTCTGTGTTTATAGAAAATGATTTGATATAATTTTCAATGCATTTAGGTCTTTGAATGTACGCTAATAATTCTATTTTGAATTGACTATCGGAATATCGTTAGTAAGCCCGAGTGGAACAAATGTTTACTGTGCATAATATAATCTTCTTGGATATTGAACATTCACAGTAGCGAAGGGGGCAATTTAGGGGGTGACTAGCTTATGGGGCCCGAGTGTTGTGGGGCCCCCTAACACTCCACTGAGTCATAGGGGGCCCCAAATTATAGATGTTCAAGGTTTAAATTCTTGATAACGAATAATATNCTAACACTCCACTGAGTGTTAGGGGGCCCCAAATTATAGATGTTCAAGGTTTAAATTCTTGATAACGAATAATATAATTCTAATAGCTATTTGTAAGTGCAATACTTGTCCATCTCTGAAGTATTCAGCCCGAAGGCCGTTTGTAACATTCCCTCTACCATCAGCTACGAAGGTCTAGGAGAGGGAAATTAGGCTTACTGGGCAATATTAAGAGTGAGGTATATTACCCTTTCCTTCCTTACTGAGCCAGGAAACTTTAAGCAGAAGAAGCCCACGTTAGTGAAGCACAAGGACTACTGGTAATACCTCTCTTAGCATTCCATTAAGTATGAGGCTTACTATATAAGATGAGGAGTGTGGTAGTTTGAAATTGATTCTTAACCAAGACAATGCTTTAAGAAGAAAAATTCCATGCAAATGAAGCTCAATGATTTAACAAGTAACAGTTTGTGTAGCATTTCAGAAGTAATGAGGTTTACTATGCAACATGAGGAGTGAGGTAGTTTGGATTGCTTTGCCCACTGAGCAAGAATGCCATATGCAGAACAATTCCATGTTAGTGAAGCGCAATGATTCTAAGAGTGACACTCTTGTAAGGTTCATAAGGAGAAATGCTTTTATTCAGCATAATTCATACCTCATTAGCTTTCGCATCATCACAGCCATGAACAAGACTGAGACAATAGTATATAAAATATACATTTATCTTTATCGCATAACAAAAGGTAAATGTTAAAAAATGTATACACCAAAATAAAGTTATTCATTATTTGGTTAAATTTGCTTTTAAAGAGTTCTCTTTTGCTAAGAAATATCAAATAAAACCTCAAGCCAGCTCAGCTGTACTATTCCGAAACATTGTTAAAAGTTTTGTTTTCTGTGGTCGAAAAATTAGATTGAAATTCCCAAATAATCTCACTTATTCACGGTGCACATCTATTAGTGGAGAATTCCTCTGTTTTAAAGGCATTCCCTCACTTCGGCTTTAGTTTTAGCACAAACCTCATGAAATTGTTTCAAATTAACCAATTTCCTGTTTTAAAACATAACTGTTGAACTTTCTGGCCATCCACAAAAATATGTGTGACAAATATTGTTATGAGAGCAGAGTGTATATTACGAAGAAAATACTGAATAGAATTGAAATCTCTGAAAGCAGATGAAAGTCTCTAGATTTAGGATAAATATAGCATAAGTATATCGTTCTGAGAGAAGAGTATATTAAGTAAGCAAATGCTGAATAGAGTTGTTTCTGAGATAGAAATGAAATCTCCGAAAGCAAATGAAGGTCCCTATATCTGTAAAAAAAATGCTAAACTTGAATCTTTGATAAGCCCTCTAGCTTTGCCCTAATTTATATATCTGTACTTTATTAGGAATCCGTAATAATTCAACTGAGAAGTTTAGTAACCAAAGTTATTTGTTGAAAGATGAAGAAAAAGTCACTATTGCTTTCTTTGCTTTTGAAGACAAAATCTTGATCATCTAATAATAATTAACTCCTTATTAAACAGCCTTTAGTAACATACTAGCATATTTAGCTTTTAGAGTTTTTGTTTGTATTCAGAAATTTTGGCCTTCTTTGAACTGATCTCTTCATATTTCAAGAGAAATTCCAAATCAATCTGACCTAAGTCTTTCTTTTATCATCTGATGTTGAAAACAGATAATTTACCGTTCAATTGCGGTTAAATGGATGAAGGAGGTACTCTCTTAATTTAGTCTGCATTTGATGATATAAGCTCTACCCTTGAGGATTCTTACACGCTGATCTTGATTATAATTTTACTTATTTACAGGTATGAGAGAAGTTAATCAGAGGATATAAACTTAGGAAACAAATTCTGGCTGAATTTCTGCTGAGGATCAATTAGGTTTGTATTATGAATAGTGTAGCAAACATTGGGTAATTCTTTTTATTATAAACATTAATTAAATTAAAAGGATAAAAAGGTGTATACGTTTTCAACGAATATTTGAAATTCCCAAACCCATACAATCTTAGGGGTGCATGGAGTGAAACAGGGACGCTAGGGTGGGATGGTACTAAGGCTGTATGTTGCCTATGTAACTTCAGGAGTGGTTTTATAGTCACATTGGCATTGGTAAACACCGATTTCTCTACTTGCTTTATAGCTCAGAGGGAAAGATGCTTTCAGACATGGCTTTTCCCTTGCCATGACAAAATAAGAACAGATTAATGAGTTGTATTTTCACCATTTGAAGTTTAAAAGATGTAGGTATCATGCAAATGTATTTTTGTATAGAAATTGCAAACTAAATTTAACGAAAGATTAAGTAATATCAATATATTAACCACTTTCTTTAGAATGCTAGATGCAACATTGAAGTAATCTTTTGTGGAGAATTTTGATTTTAAGAATGCAGCACTCGGGGATAACTTTCCTTTACGAGTGTACTCTTGCCAAACTAATTTCAGGTGAACCAAATTTGATTGCTCAGGAAGTTTCCTTGGGTTATGAACCGGGTCATGATGTTGGATGGCTCCGACAATTCTGCAACACCCTTGAATGCAGAAACGTCGGAGCCATCCAACATCATGACCCGGTTCATAACCCAAGGAAACTTCCTGAGTATCAATCACCGAGAAAGTATCAGATCCTTCTGCAAATTTGATTATATCAGATTATTTACTTTGTTAGACACTTAATGACTTTAGTTACAGGTAATAATGTGGCTATAATGAAAATATTTAATCAGACTCATTCCATTTTAGGAATTCCTATTAAATTAGGAGATTACATCTGGAAATCTGTTCATTGAGAAAAGACCTCAAGTTAATTAGGTGCAGAGAGGCCCTCAACGGCACTTCCTGCTGACACTTGGGGAGCAAACATGGAATATATATTGATCCATGCTGCTTTGGAGGAAGATGATGGGATGTCTTTGATGGATGAGGGAAAGTTTGATGAAGCGAGGATGTATTATGAAGAAAAATTGCATAAGCTTACTGTACGATTTGGGAAAAATCATTGTGAATGCCTCAATGTCAAGGAAAAGTTAGGATTTTTTATACATGAAAAGGGCAGCTTCTTGGAAGCTAAGGAAATTTTTGAAGAGATTGTGAGAGAAAGAGAAATAATTCTCGGAGAATCACATCCTCAGTGCATTAGGATATATATGTTAATGTCAGTGATAATCCAGAATTTAGGAAATAAATCAGAGGGAGATTTGCTCTATGAGAAATTGAGTAAAATTCTAGACAAAATGGACAAAAGGAATGAGAATTTTACGCTCAGTTGTCTTCAAATTGCAATTTCATATCTGAATTTATTTAAAAGGACAGAAGCTGAGGAGATTCTCAAAGATTTACTGCAAAAGCAGGGAAATAATCACTGGAAGGACCTTCCTCTTTCTCTTCTTATTAAGGTTGAAATTGGACACACCCTGTCTGTAACTGGGAAATATTTAGAGGCCACAACATACTTTGAGGATATGTTGAAAATGTACAATGACTTATCTGAAAAAGAATACGATTTGTATTTCATATGCAGGATGGAAATTGCTTTCTGCTATTACAAAATGAACAAGTTTTCTGAAGCCAAAACTCAGTTAAATACGTTGCTGAGGGAGCACACTGTAAGATTTGGAAATAATGATGCTCGTAGGTTGAACATTCTACATGTAATGGCAGAGTGCTGCTTTCAACAGCACAAGTATGGGAAATCAAAGAGATTATTTGCTGAAGCACTGAGAGATGAAGCTAGTATTTATGGTAAGGATAGCTTTATTTACTTTGAGACTTGTTTGAGGATCTGTAACGTCATTATTTATTTGAGGAATTTTATAGAAGCTAGGTCTTTCCTGGAAGAGCTATCGAGAGAAATAGCACATGCTTTTGGTGAGGGCAATCTATTATATATGGAAGTGCTGAAATTGAATGCTAGATTAAAAATGCAAATGGGAAAAAAAGAAGAAGCTGCTGTTATCCTGGAGGAGTTACTGTTGAAACAGGTTGAAATAGTTGGAGAATATCATTCAGATTATTTAGAGTCTAATAGAATGTTAGCTGAGGTACATTCAGCTTCATGTAAGTTTTCAGAATCCATGGACATCTTAGAAAATATTTTAAGACTACAATCATCGATTTACGGAGCTGATCACCAAAAATGTCATGAAACCAAGATATGCATAGCTGAAATTTACTTAAAAATGAAGAAATTTGCAGAAGCTGAAACATTTTTGAAAGAAGTGGTAAAGAACGTCAAAGAAAAGTGTGGTGAAGACCACAAGGATACAATAGATGCAATGGGTCTATTGGCTATGGCATTGTTTCACCTAGGCAGAAAAGAAGTGGGATGCCATCTTTTAGAGATCTATGTAAAGAAAATGGATATCACACAATGCAATTTGGGTCTAAATTCAATGATTTCTGCATCTCTAATGGAACTTGGAGAGTGGGAAAAATCAGTGAGTGTGTTGGAAAATAGTGTAAAAGCTGCCATTGAATTTTTTGGTAATTATCATCAAATCACCTTAATTAACCAGGTTAAGTATGCACGTTGCTTGGTACAGTTAAAGAAATTAGCTGAGGCTAAGGAAGAGGTCTACAAAGGTCTAGCAAAACTACCCAAAGTGTGTACTAAAAACAATGCATCATGTTTACCAGAAAAAGAAGGAATCGCTGATGTATTGATTAAATTAGGTGAACACAAGAATGCCATTATTCTTCTCAAAGAAGTTCTGAAGACGTATGAGGAGGAGTTCAATCATTTGAAAGTGGTAACAACCATCTTTTTGATAGCCAAGTCACTCTGGGCAATTAACAAGGTTTCGGAAATGAAATCTATAGTTGAAAAAGGTTTAATTAGGCTCACTGAATTTGATTGGGAAGATGATCCCTCCTATGTTAATGTTGCTACACTTTTTATCCCTCTAGGCATTCTATGTGAATATCACTCTAGAACCATCAATTTATGCCAGAAATTATTGAGTCTGCCACCCAACATTTTTGGAGAAATCCATCCTCAGTATTTAATGGTCATGAATGGACTTGGTGACTCGTTTATACAAACAGGAGAGTTTGCAGAAGCCAAAAGAATTTATATTGAACTTTTGAAGAAAACGAAGGAGGTTNCCCAAAACACATTTTCTATTTCATTTTACTGTAAATCAAACTAGTCTTGGAGACTTTGGAAGAAAGTTATTTTAACATCTGTAGGTTGTAATATGATCCCTGAGAGAAAGACAAATTTGGCCACAATCGTTAAAATAATTTTTTGTTATGTATAAATATCTTCAGGCAATTATTAAAATATCTATTAAAATAGGACTTCCCTCAGGTTTGCTCATTTAATGATTAGTTTGCTTAGTTTCCACAAATCTAATCTTAGAGCAGTTATGAAAATATCTTACTATTATCTCTGAGAGAAAGATGAATTTGGAACGAAATATTAACCCTATTGCGACAGCGATATTCTTGTACAATCGTATCCATATTCAGAGGCTTTTGCAGAAAAAATGCAATTGTTACAGTCAAATATTGCAGAATAACCCTGACAAATAATTTAAACTGGAACAAACATTCAAAAATCTGCAGTAAATCCACTATGATGTTCAGTTATATAAAGTGCATTGTAGGGAGATACGATGACAAGGTTATAGAGTAATGTTATTTCACCTTAGTCAGGTCCAATCTGGATTAAGATGCAAGTATGTGGCATCCAAAGGATGAAACTATTGCTCGCAAACTCGAGAAAGCACAGCGCAAGGCAATACGATAAGTTAAAAAGTTCTACATTAGAAAAGCAAGCATTACTCAAATGCACTCTGAGGCAGGTTGGGAATCCTAGAAAGAAAGGAGATTAGAAGCAATGATTTATTGGTAAATTAAGAGAAAGTTCATTGTGAAAGAAGTAATGGGTATTTTTTTACCTTCCTGCTACTTTGGCCAGTCCAGAAATTAGCATAAAATACGAGAAATAGATGAGAGGACAATTCGTTTTAGGGACTCATTCTTTGAAAAATCAATACACGATAACAGTAAGCAAAAGAAGTAACTCAAACGCTTGGTTTTAACACCCCCTGCCACTGTCTTGGAGATGCAGGAGCGACCTTTCATTTAACACACATGGACTTGAAATTCCTTGGCCAGCATTCGAAATAGCATACACTGTACAAAGTATCGACTTCAGTACAAAGATGTGCTCCAGCTGAAGATGAAGGAAGGATTGTAAACCCATCTTCAGGTCCTCAATTATGATGAAAGCTCAACATTGGTTATATTAAGTGCTTATAACTCATATAAATGCAAAAAAATCTTTAGTTTTGTATTGTCTAATATAAAAAGTATTACAGTAGATTTTATTATGTTTAATTGCAGTATTATTAGTCAATGCAGATCTTTCATGAATTGGCTGAGGGAATTCTATCCATTTTCTACCAAATACATTACATTTGATCTCTGTTAATACAATGTAGGTTCATCTAAACTTGTACCAGACTAGAACTGAAAGAACAAAAGATACTATTACCTGTTGTTTTTTGACTTAATCATGTGCATATAGTTTTGATATATAGTCTCAGGTCTTTGAAGTTAAGGTGATAGTAATGTAACCTAAGTAAATGTGCAGTAATAGAATGAATGAATATTATTAACATTTACCTTATTTCTGTGACAGTAATATCACTCTTTTCTTACCTGTACTGTTTATTATTTTCTATTTGATTTTCAAATTGTAACATATAATGACATTTATGAAGATCCCCTATTTTACTTCAACCACCTTAAATATTGATAATTGGTAACGTTGATTCTCAATCCTAAGAAGTGTCATTTTAGATTTCAGAGTTTCCAAAGAACACACTTCTTTCGACGCTGCTTTAGACAAGAATCATACAAAGACACGCCTCCATTCAGTCAGAAGTCAACATTCATACCAAATGTAGGTTACTTACAATTATGATACTATATCATCACTCCCCTTATTTGAGTTAAGCATTGGATTTGGAAGATTAGGTGATACAGGGGTCAATCTAATCTGGTGTCAAGACACTAAGTTGAATACTGTAATAAATTGTAAGGCAAAATATACTTCAATATCAATTAGAGGAAAATGTCTTTTTGGGAGATTAAATTAATCAATTGGGAAATTATGAAATTTGATAAGGAGTTTATGCCAAAAATGTTAGAAGATCTTATATTAAATCCAAAGCAGGGATCTGCACCTTTTTTAAAATATCTATTAGAACTTTATCAGGTATTCATAGCCAACTGAAAATAACACTTACTTTGGTTACAAAGGCATTATTCTGTTTGGCAATTGAAGAGTTTCTTCATTTTTCACCATCCTTTACAAATAATGTAGATATATCGACCAACTTGAGTACCATTTCTGGGTTAACTCCTATATGTTCAAGAGAAAAAGAATGGAATTTAGGATGCACACATTTTGCTAGTGTGAACATCCTGCATCATTGACAATTATTCACAGACTGAATTACAGATTGGAGGCAAAAATCAGATCAATGCAGTATAATTATTAATAAGGTAGCCATCTATGCTGCAATTTCACTATGATTNAGATAAACTACCCGAAGTGTGTACTAAAAACAATGATTCTGCTGCCGGTTTTATATATTGGAAGAGTTCAGAGAAAGCACGTTCAGAGATGATGTAGCCGATGTAATGCGATTTCCATGTTACATGGCCCTCTTTGATACAATGAGAATGATTAGGGAAATAGATGCTAGAACGAAGAATCGATTCAAAAACTCATTTTTTCCGCGAACTATACGTGAAATCAATCTTGAAGGGAAGTAGAGTCATGGTGCATGCACCCCCTGCCACTCGTCCAAACGCGGCTCGCATGGCACGTATGTATATATTTAGATACTTTGAGGTGATGGAGACTTATTTTTCCTCAAACTTAGCGTTTATTTCTATCAAAAATTTATAATTTCAAGGAAAAGAGTTCAAATTGCTTTGATTTCATTCCGAGGATTTATTGTATGTCCTCCTTTGCAGGATTATCCCGGGTAGAAGTCGACCTTATTTTTCTCGTAAATATTAAACATTGAAAAGCTACTTCCAGTGGATTAATTTTAATTATATCATATGTACTATTAAGGTACGTATAGTTTCAAGTCATAAGTACCAAAAGTTTTAAATTTTTACAACAACAACTTTGAGTTGTATAAGTTAACAATAATTCAGTATAACTCAAGATATTAGACATTATATCAATGTTTAGGATACTATTAAGTATCCCAGATTTGATCTCTCGATATTTTGCACTTGCATAATCGATATAGTTAAATATACCATTATAATTTATAAATAACCAGTATAAATTAACCATTTAAATGTACCAAGAATAAAAATCTATGAGATGGAAATTGAGTATAGCTCATCAGTTAGGAATCTTGGCATCTGGTTGGATCAGTCTCTCAACTACTCCACCCACATAGCATCTGTCTGCAAGAAAACTTATTCAGCACTTCATAGCATGAAAAGATTGAAACATATATTGCCCATCCAATTGAAGAAGACTCTTGTCCAATCCCTTATCCTCCCCATTTTCGACTACTGTGATGTCATTTTAAATGAATTGCCTACCGCAACCTCGTCTAAGTTAGATCGAGCCTTCAATCAATCTGTAAAATTTATCTTCAATGCCAAAAGGTATGATCACGTTACACCACTTCTGAAAGAACTTAAATGGCTTCGGCCTGAAATGAGGCGCAAACTTCACACCCTAAGTCTTGTACATAAATCTCTGAATCAT
>KZ309723.1:0-24058 GCA_000376725.2 Ladona fulva
CCGCAAGTCTTCAACGTGCGGGTAATGTTATAACGAATTCGTCCTCATATGCACATGTGTACCAATGCTGTGAGTCAGATAATGTATAAGAGACAACAAGACGCAAAACTATTAAGAATCAAACAAATTTATCGAAGGAGCGATATTATTTTTGTGCGAACGAATTTCATCCTTTGTTCTAATGACAAAAAGTACGGAAATGTGTGACGATCTTTAATGGCAACTTGAGTTAAAGTTGTTCTTTTAGTTTTACGTACTTATTTTGCTAAAATGAATACATTTCTATTTCTCTAGTTATACATTTTATTCTTTTTATAAAGATTAAGTGACGCTTTGGAGCTTCATTTACCTGCTCAGCTTCATCGAACTACAAATCATTACCACCTCGAACTTCCTTGAGCAAGTCTTTATTCGCGATGAGAGCGATTACATACCGATTAAGACATAATGACTTCTCCTTCGGTGAACATTTTCCTTCGCCTCATCACCACCAAATGACAGAAGCTCCTAAGCGTTCCATTCATCACAAGGGAGCGAATCCTTTTGAGCATTGTGCGAGAGATAATCAGGACGTCAAATTTTCGAGCAGAGGCACTTTAACTCTACTGAGAGATATCTGAATTCCAAAGGCCTTGTCCGGCGCTAAAGCGGCATCTGATAAAAATAGACGCGACGTGGTTGGTTTTTTGGAGGCCACTGGACGTGCCTCATCCGGGTGTAATTTTGTTCGGTGGGCGAAATGTTTCTCATCGCATGACCAAAAAGACGAAAAATATCCGAAACTCGTCTCGTGAAACCTGTCTTTGCGTCGTTCTTTTCATGCTAGTGCCACTCAACTCAAAATGGCCGCCTATTTCCTAATTGATCCCGCTTTATTTATTAAAAGTTGACAATAACTTTACAATTTTGTAAAACTTAAACATAGTTATTTTTACCACTAATAGTATGGAGTTTCACCTAGCCACGGCTTCTCCCATCAATTGTAGTCCGTCCTTCCTTGTATGATTCATTTTGCCATATCCTCTATTTTGCGTTAAATCCCCCAAATCCTTTCGCATAAGGACGAGCCATCCACGTTCTCTTCGATAATCGAGACCGGTTTTCGACGTTTTCAGAAAACCCACCCAATCCTATTTTCCCGAAAGGAATTTTACATCTCATGAGCTGTATCTGCATTTGCTTGATTAGTTTTGTCTGGAGTTGGTTTCATTCGAGGAAACCGCCAAGGGGGATGTGCTTTCAGGCAAATGAGTGACCTTGAATGTAGCAATCCTGTTTAATGCGTAATCAGGATGGGATTTTGCTTTACACACTTATAAAATCCAAATTAGTCTTGAATTTATATATTTTTTAATTGTTCATTTTGGTAATATTATGATCGAAAACCATTTTCTTAGTGATTATTACTAGACGGTTATACTTACTAGATTCTTTTTAATTTGCATTACCACTGTACTACTTTTCGTTTTTGTTTAGAACTGCGACCAAATTTAAACGTAAAAAGTAACATATAAAGCAGTTTGCATCATTTCTACTTAAAATAATTTATTAAAAACTGAAGCGAAATTTCCATAGAAATAAGAAGAAAATATATTAATTTAATGGTTTTGGAGATACTAGTCCGTTAACATACGTGCCACTCAATTTTTTTAGAGAAACGTAGAATATAATATTAAATTGTGATCAGATTTCACTCTAAGGGTTAACGTGGGCGTACTACGGAACAGTTACTCTGATTGATTTTATTCAAGGCATATTAGCTATTCCGTTTTAACTATTTTAAGTTGTATATATTACACAGTTTCCCATTCCGATCCTATCATGGTTGAGCAAACGCGGTGGTTTTAAGGAACCAAGGTGGTGGTTTGTGGGGTGCAAGCCCCTTCAGGAGAACAGAGCCAGCTATAAACGAAAGAATGCGAGCGAATCTCGCAGTTGAGCCTTACAAACACCGATGAAGATTCGATGGGTACACATGTTAAAATAAATCAGTATCTATTTTCATTAGATTTTGGGCGGAAGTATTCCTGAAGATTGTAGAAAGTGCAGTGTCCCACAATGGACAAATTTTGATGGCGATTAACAGGTTAAGTCGAACAGTGATGTTGAAGGAGTAAAATCAAGGTTTTTCATTAAATTACTTTTTCATACCTTCAATTAAGAGTTTATATAAAGTAGAAAGCTCACATTATTTTGTTGGAATGGTTAATTCGAGACCTTAGAAAAGGTGGAAATACATTTAAAATATCCTTTCTTTTTTTGTTTGCAGAAATAATTCTAATAAGATGTACACGTTTGTACAGGAATAGTATATTTGT
This sequence comes from Ladona fulva, assembly GCA_000376725.2. Classification (NCBI taxonomy): domain Eukaryota; kingdom Metazoa; phylum Arthropoda; class Insecta; order Odonata; family Libellulidae; genus Ladona; species Ladona fulva. The sequence goes on from KZ309723.1 coordinate 2,319, forward strand.
TCGCAGGCTTCCTAAATATTAATGAGATTGCATTGATTGTAAAATTTCCTTGGCATTCAGGCCAAAAATGAATAATATTCAAATATCAAATGTCTTAGCTAGGATTGTGTTTCAGAAAAATATGCGAAACCATTCTTGTTTCCCAAGGAAAGATGCCTTGAAAGTATTCGTATTTTAGGATCACATCCCCGTAAAAGCTATGCGATCTTAGACTATACATTAGTACGAATTAGAATTTAATAGAAGCGTCTGTAGTGCGGGCGAGAATTGGACATGTCCAGGAATTCAGAGATCACATGATGTGATTTTGAGCAATATGACCGCTTATGACTTGTATTATTTTGAAATCATTGATTCTAGGATGAGGTAAATTTTCTCTTGGGAAGCGGATTCGCAACTCCCCTGTTGAAGTACCCAGAAAAACTTAGTGGTTTTAAGATGCTTGCTCTCTGTTTTAGGAAGCATTAGGAGTTATAATCGCATTTTGTTTTCATTCATTTCTTCCAATTGAATTGCCTTCTAATTCTCTATTCCAGCACCGTTTGCTGCTCCTTTTTCGTAATTAGAAAAACCTTGTGAAATTCCAGCGTTTTTATGATATGTTGCTGGAAGCTTAACGTTTTATAGCCACCATTCTTTTTAATCTCTATTTTCTAAATGATTTCTTGTGAATCGTCATTCACAAATCAGAATATCCTATCTTATCTATTTAGCCCAAGCACAATTTAAGCCTCGTCTCAATTAATCTAATAATACCTAAAATGCGGAAAATCCTCTCCGACTGTTGATTACCTTCAGGAAAAAAGGATAGATAGAAAAAAAGAAAAGCGCATTTCGTAAATAGAAGTCAGTGCCTCGATCATCGGTCACTTTTATCGATATTGTGTCCGGAAGCAAAACCTAAGATTAGGAAAGGAATAGCGAAACGATAGATCTCCTGTACGCGGGAGGCATTGATCGAGTCTCGAATGGGAGCGTTGGGAATTGAAAGGGATTGGAATAAAACATTCCACCGCTTAGTATAAAAAATATCGTCACGAATCCAGGCCGCATTGGAAGGAAGGGAACTTTTGCCTTTGAATAGGAGGAATCAGATAAATCTACACTAGATAAATGGAGAGCTTATCTTAAACGTGTCTAGATGATAGGGCATTGGTAACCTTTATGGAAGAAATGCATCAGGGATAAATCTGGTTTACGGTTGATATACATTCGCGGAATGACTCCCTTTTTCATGAATGTAATTTGCGAAAAGATGCATTTACCGAAAATGTGATGTATGATTGCTGCAGTAAGCGTTTTATTTGTGGTATGGTTTAGATTTTCGAATCAATTACTATAATATAGCATAATTTAAGTGATCCAAATTGAGTTGGTATGAAACTGAAACGCATTGAACGGTTTTTAATCGTTTAATCGTCAAAATAACTGCGGTTAGGCTGTAAGCCTGGTGGCGGTTTTATACTTACATACATACAATATTTACACAATAAAAATATAAAAACCCAATAGACAAATGACATACAAGTAAATAAGAATGAAGTTGCGTTTACTGGATTTTTCGGAGTTCATGGCAGGCCTTTTCGGCTACCGTAGCGGCCCCGGGGTAAAACCCCGCCGTACATCGCCCTGCCAGGCAATCCCATACTTCCTCCAAAAGTCCCCAAATTACTACATAGCTATACCACTACAATTCCCTTAATACCTTTATTAATTTCCCTTAATTCCTTTATACAATTCCCTTATTTTTGAAAGATTTTATAATTTAAGAGTGATCCCGGTAATTCCATTCAGCAATACCTCTATTGAGAAAAGAATACTTCGCCATATCCGTTCTTTGCCGTCGAGGCTTAATTTTAAATCCATGATTATCTTTCCCAAGGAATTCCGGTTTCTTGATTGCATTCTTAAAAGCTTCCCACCCTTAACTACCTGAAACAATATTGTAAAAACAACCTGGCCGATTTATTTTTCTTCTTTATTCTAATGTATCCCATCCAAGAGTCCTTAACATTTCTGTTACACTATCAGTTTTTCCAAATCTGCCGAATACGGAAAATGGTTTTAGGTACTTGGCAAGATAAGGCGTACACCTTATAGTAGAAACATAAGGTTGCTCTATCCATTGAGCTATTCCACCAGAACTTGGAACCGACCGGCAATTGGGAGACCCGGGTTCGATTTCCGGTTCCGTCAGACCTTTTTCATGTCCGTTTCTCCTTGGGAATCTGCCCAATAGGACTTTTTCTATTTTCCTTATTTGACTACATTGATACAGATCCCACAAGGTCGTCGCATACTCAACAATTGGTCTCACAAGTGATATGCATTCCTTTTCCTTTACTTTTCTGCTACTGTCCTTCAAGTTCCACATCACGTAATGTAACATTTTGTACGCCTTCGCTACAATTAAATTTTATTAATTACCACGGGCCAACTATTTATTCGTGGTATTAATTCCTTTTGAGGTTTGATTATCTCGCTCTAGAGATCAAAGCGAAAGATTTTTTTCTTGAAAGAACAGAGTAATAACTTTAATCGCAAAATAAGTTGATTTTGGTTTATGTATCGCAAATATAATTTTGATAGGACAAACATTTAATTATTTATCTATATATTCGCAAAAATGTTAGAATTTTCCGTTTACTATTATTTCGACTGTACTTCAGTGCTGTGCTTGCAAATGAATATGGAACCTATTGACCCTTCCAAGCGCGTTGAGAAATCAATCTTTTGTCTACGAGAAGTAAAAGACTACTTATGCATCCATCATACGTTCTGCACACATTGCTTCCTTTTCGGGGTAGGCACGTTTATACGCAGTACATCTTAATATTAATTATCATTGCTTAAATTATTAGCTCACGACAAATCCATATGTATTTTCATACATTTATATTCTATCAGTTACATAGCTTTCTTCGATTTCACTTCGTTTTTTATACTGCGTTGATATTTGAAATGCGTGAAATGCATCGTAATTATTTTGGAGAGTATTTGAAATCCATTAGTCTAACAAGAAAATAAGATTCTTTCCATTAAAATGGAACATTACTTCAGTCATCTTAGAAGTGAATACAAATAGACCATTGAAAGTATATTTTTAATACCGAGGAAGCAAACTCCATTTGATATTTTAGTCATCATGACTGGACGATTTCAGTAACAGTTCAGAAAAAGGAAATTAATTGAACTTAATTAATTGAAATTAATTCGATTGAAACTAAAAGTTTGGTTAAAATGAAGGATACGAGTCCCTCTACATCCATCACGAGTTAATATAAACTCAGAAGTAATAAGAGCCATCGGCATTCTCCTTCTTCAAAAAAGATTTTAGGTAAGAGTTAACCCTTAACCTGTCACGTGCGATCTGAGGATATATATAATGCTTTTTAACGAGGTTTTATTATTCAATATACCAACAAATACATAAAAGGCATTAATCCAAAAAGAATTCGCTGATTATCGATATGCGACGTTATTTTTCAAAAATTTCACAAATTTAATTTTTTCACTATAATCTATGAACCTACCGAAATTGAATTAAATCGGGCGGTAACAGTCCGTTAATGTTCCTTGTTAGACATTTCCGATAGACTTGGACATTCCGCTGGTGATAAACAGTATTAGCAGGGCGAAATGTCCATGTATGTGGATGCGCCGAGAAGCAAACTAGCGATGAAAATCTTCAGGGGAATTGATATAAATCAGAGAGATCGCAAAGCGTATTTAGCAACTCTCGTTCCCATCGGATATCTATACTGATGATATATTTCACATATAATCATGTTACCCCAACCGTCCGCGGTGGCGGAGTCGGAAAGTGGTTTCAATCCCACAGTTCCGGGTTCAAGTCCCAGCTATTCGTATTTTTCTGTTAAGGGAATGGTTAGGTGCGTTCGCCAATAATAATGATTTGGGTCCTTCCTTTTCCATTGAAAAAGTTATTATTGTCATAAAAATGGAAAGCAAATATTAAATCCAAAATGCTCGATAGACTACTAGTAAACTAGATAATTATCGTCGATGCTCTAGGAAAACGACCGCGGTAAAAATCTCCTCTCTTCCTTTTTGAGGAGATTGCAAATTCGATAATTTCCTTGCCAACCACGATCGCCGCAATAAACCTTTTGCGACGATGTAAAAAACATTATATATAAACTGTATCTCGGAGGGAAATCTACTCACTCGTTCTCACTGTAAATAGTTAAGAACGGTACTTACTTGTTTCTTCACCTGAAAGACACTTGCAGGATGGGACACGTGATACTCTCTATGTGTATTTTTTTCTCTTTCAATTTTTAGTCGTTTCTCTTTATGTGAGTCGTTGTGTGATTCGTCGATCTTATTCAGTTACTCCGCTAATGCTAGAATCTTAGACAAATTCATTTTCATATATTGCGAATAAATATGGAGCGCATTAAAACCCACGTCCAAGCCTTGGAAATCGACTTTATGTGTAACAGGAGGAAGAGGAAGGCGTTCTTACATCTACATCTACATTAGTACCCTGCAAGCCGCCTTTCGGCGTGTGGCAGGGGGTGCAAGCACCATGAATTTACTGAATTTACTTCGCTAATCTATTACTTTCGCGTATCGTTCGCGGAAAAAATGAATTCTTGTATCGATTCGTTTTAGCATCTATTTCTCTGATCTTTCTCGCAGTGTCTGAACGGCCTATGTAACATGGGGGGCGCATTATGTCAGCTACATCATCTACGAACGTGCTTTCTCTAAATTTATCAAGTAGATTAATCTTTGTCTAAGCCTTCTATTTTCTAAAGATTCCCATCCTGCGTCCTGAAGCATTTGCGTTACACTCACTGTCTTGTCGTAACAATTCTTTACAAAACGTATCGCCTTCCGTTGCACTTTTTCTAATTCCCGAATACAACACTTCTCTGCAGGGTCCCATACACTACACGCATATTCCAAGTGAGGCCTGACAAACGCAACGTAACATCTCTCACGGACTTTTTCATCGCTTCTACCGACAATTATCTTCACAAATCCAAGTTTTCTAAGCGCTCGACCACATATTTTATGGATGTGGGTACCCCAGCTTAAGTTATTAGTGAGGGTTACTCCAAGGTATTTCACCGTTTCTACTGTTGATAAAGTTTTACCTTGGAGCCTGTACGTATAATCGTTGGCATTATTTTTCCTTGGGAAGAAGTTCATTACCGAACATTTATCTATGTTGAGTTCTAATTGCCAATCATCGCACCATTTCATAATTTTATCTAAGTCGCACGATAGGGTTAATCTATCCTCTGAGTTTCCTATTTCCCTGTGAATGACCGTGTCGTCCGCAAATATCCCTATTAATGTTACTGCTAAGGTCGTTGATGTATACTAAAAATAGTGACGGTCCTTACACTTCTTAACGTTTGATCTAAGTATAATGTAGAATCGAAGAATTAATCGATAATTTAGAATTGGAAAGAAATTTCATTTCGGTGTAGGAACATTTTCTACATTCTCGATTTTAGTCTATCTTGTTTAAGATAAATTAATAACTTTTAATTGACCGATGACGTTATACCAAACTCAAGGGCATTGGTTATGGAACCTTACGTAAAGTATTTGAAACCAGGAAACTCGTAATCCTATCGAAGGATTACGAGTCAAGGTGTTATGATAAAAATGCAAGTAACATGGCATTTTTCATGGAATTGGCATTCCCATCATCAATTCGATAGCTGATTAAATTTACCGTTTTAAAAAGAGAGGTGAAACATTAGAAGATACTCTATCTCGTTACTGGTTAATTGCGGATTTCTCAAAACTTAATATACCTTCCTCATTTTACGTAAATACAGGACATTACAGCTCTAAGAATTAAGGAATCACGGCAGGAATGGCTATATTCAGCAGCTTACCGTTGTCCTTCAACATCGATATCATTTCGAAACAGCTGGGAGGAAGGCCAAAAAAAAAAAAATTTATCAAAACCAGAAATTTTTAGCATTTTTTCAAAATACTATAGGGAAATTCCCAAGGAGAAACGGACATGAAAAAAAGTCTGACGGAACCGGGTGTCCCAATTGCCGGTTGGTTGCTCTATCCATTGAGCTATCCCACCAGTACATTTCTCCATGCCGTTTGTTGGTGCCGTCTGGTATACTGCCTGGTGTTGGTGTGGTATGGTCGTGGTACAGTCCCGGTTCCGTCAGACTTTGTCCGTTTCTCCTTGGGAATTTTCCTAGGTGCACGTCTTATCATGCCAAGTACCTAAAACCCTTTTCCTTGTATACTATAGGTATGCGTTGAGCCGTTATAACCATGTAATGAAATGCTGAAGAGATAAAAATTAAAAATTTAGACCTGGTTGCAGAATGTGTTTTTCAGCTCAGAAAAGAACCTAAGAATCCGTTTCTCTGCTTCCGGTGTACTTGGTATATAATAATGCTGCATGGAAGGATTTTCTTTGCGTATCGCATTTTGGTAGTACGCCAAGGAATATTTCAATTAGATTTTGTTAAGGCATTGATATTTTTTGTAAACGATGACTCCAAAGTAAAAATATATTAAGTGTAATTCACGGTTTTTTACTCCCCTTCTTAAGCGAGCATTTTTCCCCTCCGTGGGTTTTTTCCTTAAGGCTGCTGAGGAGTTTTTTTCCCGCATTAGTCTTTCTTTCTTCTCTTTTTGACTGTTTTAACTCCAGTTTGTTTTCTAAGAACAACTGTTTTGCACTTATATAAAATCCTCAGTTTCTTGTAGTTAATTCGCGAGAATCTGAGCAATTTGTAATTTAATTCAAGAAGATTAACCTGAAAACTAATAAAACCATGGATGTGGTATTAGACGATATCCTTCGAACGCATCAACTCCATTTTGAGAATGGAGGTCGAGATAGAGAGAGACCCATATCTTTGGTATTCTGATAAGTTTTCTTTATGTCGTTGTCCTATTTCTCCACTCCTATGCGTTCATCTGTTAAATTTCCCGTATCCATCTGCTTTTCTGGAGGCGTCTGGTGAAGCTGTTGGTGCAATCTCCATCCCTTCACCTTTGCTAAATTACCAACGCGTACTTTAAGGGAAAATGCAACGAATTGGAAATGCGATGCCCGTGAAGACCTATTCTAATGCTCACAGATGGCGTTTCCATTTCTTTGTTTTTCTTTTTATGGTGATTGTATAAACAGCTGCTTGGAGTATTCATTTCTCTATCCATCGATAGATATTTCCATCATGCTAACTTCTAGGCACAGCCATCTAGAAAAATGTTTTTCTTTGCAAAGGTGGGATAGAAATGAGCAGCCTGGGAGATTTATGTAAGAAAAGAATTCTCGCCTCTGCTCTTTAAGTAGCTGACTGGGTTACAGAGCTCTTCGGAATCGCAAATTCCGGCAAAATTTAATGCTAAGTTTCAATTTAGGATGGAGTGATGAAAAGTTTTATCTCTTTAAGAATATAATGCAGGAAACACTGAATGAAAGAGTAATTTTTTTTGCACAAGAATGTTTGAAAAATCTATTGTACATTACATGCGAAAACTTATGACATATCGTAAATGTTTAGCAACATTAAAAATATGTTAGAATAAGAGTTTAGCCATAGAAGACGCGACTAGATATGATTTGAAATGATCCTGCTGCCGGAGTAGGTCGATACAGTCATAGAAGTTCCGAGTAAACGAAAATCATAATATAAATAGATGTTCTTTCCTGGTCAGCGACCTTTTCTATTCAGGTGAATTCCAGTAAAAATTGCTCAAAAGGAAAAGGAACAGTTTCATAAAAAACTTTTCATATGGAACTAATTCATGTCTCTTTTTTTAATCATAGACATCAAAGGGGTGGCATTAGTGCAAAGGTAACGAACAGCTAAGAACCCGATTGGAATTTTCCATCTCTTCCGAAGCGGGTGGAAAAATCTTGAAAGAATGCCGAACGAAACTTCGTTTTCTTTCCTCTTTATAGCTATGCGGCGGTTTAAAGTGAATGAAAGGGCGCAACTTCCTTATTGGCCGTTAGATTGAGATCAATCTATGGCCAAAAATCCGAATTCGATTAGTATGTGGGTTGTTATGGAGAACTCTATTATACCCCCGACGCCTTAGTGATTTCTTTCTTCAGTGAATGGCTATATAGAAGATGATTTTTTACATTCATTTTTTAATTGCTCTCTCGGATGAGCTAACACTAAGGCCAAATGAATTCATTAAGATCCTAACCCTCGGAAGAGATATGAGCCATAAATCTCCAGCTTTGATACGTTGCTCTAATCAGTCGCGGCAGAGACTAATTAGAGCACTCGAATCTGGGAGGGAAATTAATTGGCCGCACTCTCTTCGCCATCATGAAGCGTCTTAGGGAAGCTCCGATGGTGACGCTTGGGACGAGGTGTTGTTGGGATAAAGCGAGGCAGCTAACGAAGCAGGTAAGCTTCAGAAGGGTGCACATTTACAGTGTATAATCCAGTAAGATAGAGTAGTTCCTCTGCTCGGTTACGCCGAAATATTCCTCAATCTATTCCGGATATACATCGATTGTTAACCTTTATATGCTTGTATTTGCGTTTTATTGGTGGGTTTCTCACGTATATGAGTAAAGATCAGCTACCTGTTTTATTTAATGGCCAAGATGAAAATTATTTAGTTTTGAGAAACGGAATAAATAAAACGGGTTTTGAGAGACGGAATAAATCGATGGTTTGTGGTAATAAAGTCAATGTATGACATACAACGTAAAACCCGGTCAAGATGCTTTTCAAAGGGTCGACTGGATACCGTTTTATAACCCATGTTATAAGTCGTTTCATAAGTATACGGGAAAACTTTTTATTTCTTTTAGCTTAGAAAACAAAAGGGAAGGGTTTATGGCCCTTCATTTTTTAACTGAGTGCTTTACAGAATAATGCAACAAGGGATCCCATTCTCCTTGCCTAATTTTCCGTAGTTGAAAGATGGATTTCTAGAGTATCCGCGAACTATTTTTGTGCAATACTGGTTGACTTTTCGTATATTTTTTTTTATTTGTCAGCTTTTCGCGCCATAGCAACAAGAACAATTGAAAAATACACCGATACAATGAGATTTTCAATGACATAATATCCCTCTGTGGATTCCATGTGTAAATCTACGTAGGGTATCTTGATTGCTATTCGGTTGGGATTTTTCAGAGAATTGTACAAGGATATCGATATCATAAAAGGATTGTTTGGAGAGCAAGAGGTGATGTCGATGGACCATGAGGAAACACATTTCAAAGAAACAAAAACGTATAGACAATATACTATATACAAACACCAGACGTTTTGGAATGTTGGCTTATGGGAGAATGAAAAAAGAAAGAATTTTAACACTGTGCGAGAAATTAATTATATTACTGGTGAAAGAGTAAGAAATGAAATTTTTAGAGAGAAAAAGAAAATAGATAGGAGATGGGTGACTCTGACATTCATACAGATTATACCGAATTAATCTTTCATCTATGTACGCAAGGATCTTAAATCTGATTAACCTCACTGGTTAAAAAGTTTCCGTGATGAATATTGTACATCAGTTTGCGTATTTATTTCGATTTACAGCAGTTTATTTGTTCATGTTCGAAGCAGTTGAACTAAAAAAGCTTTCATAAAGCATACGCGTGTGAGAAAACCTAAGAGAAAACTACGTAACCAAAATTTAATTTTCTCTCTTGTAACTTCGTTATGATTTGATTTTTCTGTGCTAGAGGTATTGACGCGATATATCTGCATCTATATTTTAGGTTGATTAATCCATATCGAAAAATCCTTCATCGAATTTTTATATGGGATTTACGAGTATGTACATACGACAACGAAATCGCAAACACTGGAAACCATTTCAGAAAGCGAAATCAAGTTTAAATGGCGAATATTTGTCCGATCCATTAGTGAAAACAACCAAGGAAATGAAATTTCGTTTCAGTCCTGAGGCCCCGAGATTTAAATAATTCAAAGAAAACATTCTGCACAATTAGAACTTAATTGCGATGAGTTTAAGAAAACAAACCAATTGCGAATATACCTGGGGAAACTTCAATGTTTGGCTAATGTAAACAGTCATAAAATGATGGTTAAAAATGCGACACGTACTTCCTTATTGGAGCACCTCGGGGCTCACCTCACTGTTTTTGGCCAAAACTGCAGTATTCCCTCACTGATTAGGTTTGCGGTTTCGCTAATACCTCGTATGGGAGTCTTTAGAGAAGTACGTACAGATCTCCTTTGCAAACTGCTGCTGATGGATTGCTGTGGAAATAATTGGGTGCTCAGTCACCAAGGATAAATCCTCGGACAAGAAGGGATTCCCTTCAAAACATCCTACAGCCGTGGGGACGAGTCTCTTCCGAAAAAGCTAGAAAGTTCCGGTATTAATGCAGTTGTAAATCTATTTGGAGGGCCGAGATTGCGTCTGTTCCTGAAAGTTTGGGGAATACACCACTAACTCCAAGAGTAGAGGTGAGCCCCGGATGTTTTTATCTCTTTTCTCTTGGTTAATTTTATGCGCGGGTATAGCCTTCTTTTTTATTACACGGTCGGGTATTAATGACCTTCCAATATAATGAAGTGTGTGTGTTTGGAGCTTGTATTCGGTTTGCAAATTCGCTCCCAATCTGAAAGGCGAATCTAATAAACTAATTTTCAAAGCTAATGTAGCTGAAGACAGCATCATTAAGTGTATCTGAAAGAAAAACAAGATGTTTTAAGGGATGATTGTTTTATAACTGGACGAATTGGTGAGTGAGAAACTCGACTTAATTATATACCAACACTCGTAATTTTTGATCCGACGAAAAATATTATTTTAATTAAGATTATTTGCAGTTAGTGTTAGTGCCTCTCTCTTTAGCTTAACGCAATTTCAATTTTTCTCTTTAAGATAAGAATTTTCTCATTAATATAATATATAATTATTAATAGAATACCATGTGATTAAATGGCCAAGCTCCTTATTAGCCCAATTAGAAAGCCAATACTTCTGGGGAAGTGTGTAGAGTCCAAAGTTGATCATAATTTGTACAAAGGACTTTGACGGTCTGTTTCTTTGACAATTTAAGACTTTCAGACGATGATTGAATCAAAGCGGGAGCTTTATGTGTGCGATATTTGATATATAAACTCAGAATACCATGAAAACCAAGTTAAAGGAAGAAATGAATACCACGCACAGAATTTCTTATTCACATGTATAAGGCTGCACTTGAACGAACTTATATGAAAAATATACGGAAAATGGCATTGGAAGGTGGATTCAGTATACATGAAAGCGTGAAAATTTTACTTTACTTACCATATGTGATGGTAAATTTTAAGGAGAAAGTATGTTATTTTAATATTGGCTGGTTTTCAACGTGTGAGTATGAATACAAAAGTTTTATCTCAGGCATCTGGTAATTAAGAAGAATAGAACTCGAGAATGTGAGCAACTGAAAGACAAAGCTTCCATTGCATAGTTTCCTTTCCTCCTGTTAATTAATTTTTATGTAGCTAAGACTTTTAAGATTACCACAAACACTGATGTAGAATATTATTCAAGAGGTTTTTGCTTCTAATGAATGGAACTGCAGGATTGAATGAAAAGCCTCCACCAAAGGCATTTTTTCATTGAAATTTCATTCATCAACTTCACTAAATCCGACATTTAAAACCATAAATAAGAGGTTCCAATTAGCGAATTACATTCTCGTGATTTTTCACGCCGTCGTAATTATACGGTCTCCGAGGAAGGAAATCCGTATACGTCGGAGAGACTCGGGAATACCTTCGACTCTAGGTTGTACTAGACGGAAAACGCTCGGTATTTGTTTTCCGCGAAAGTTGATCCCTAGCTTACGGCAAAATAGAAAGAAATTCATTTCAAATTCAAATTCAAGCTAGATAAATTATTCATTCTCCAGGAGAACAGTGTTTTCATTTAGGTCAGCAGTATTTTGAATCAGGGATGAGAGATGACTAAGGCGTAGGCGGTGTAACGAAAGCGAAGGTATGTTACCGCAGAAGCGTAACAGGATCTCAGTTGTAGGAGGTAGATAAAGAAGAAAAAGAGGTAGGTGGTTGGAATTTTCCTCGACCTCCTTAGAGCCTTCTATGGCATCGAAATTTGCGTCGCGTTTTGAACCAAAAAGCTCTTCTCTTCGCTTGGGAATAAAGAAATGAGGAACAGAATAATTTGAAAGACAGCGTGGATGATTTATGAGGAAGAAATTGAGACGAAGTATCACACAGAACCGTTCTTTGAGTCATTCATTAAAGATTAAACGAAAGCTCTTATGTAAAGAGTATTGAGGAATGATGAGGCCAATTAGGGAACTATTGCTTCTTAAGAATTTCGAGTCACGTTTCATCGAAACTCTACGCCAAAGAGGACAATTTCATTCCATCTAGTAGTTTGTATTTTTGTCACGAGACTTCAGATAGAAGGAAAATTTCTAAAATAAGTGTCAAGGAAAGAGAATCGTTTTCAGTGTGTTAAATGAAATGTTTTATATTGAAAGATCCATTATATTTTCATTTATTTTAGAAATTTTATACCATATATTTTCAACTGAATTATTAAAATCATAAATTTTTCTGAATCTTGATTACGTTTTTCATATCTAAAGATGCGCATGTAAAGAGGAAACTGTAACTAAGAACGTGTAATGCTCAATACATAATTGACGGAGATGTCCTTCGAAATAGAAATATATTGATATTACTTCTGAAATTTCCATCTTCATGAAGTGCAAATTCCCAATAGTAAACAGTTGTTCTATTACCATCGGATACAGACAACTTTCGTTCTTGGAATCACATGAAAACCGGGCAATTCTAAGTGTTTTTAGAGTAGAATAGAATTACTTTTATTGGTTTCATAGAACTCAAAATTCGAGTAATACGTGTCGAGAGACAAATTTGGTTATTCGACTGCCAGTTAGCTCTAGTTCATCTAGCGTTACCCAGGGTGTATCACGAGGAGGCGAACTAGGTCTGCACCCCTGCACATACATCCAGGGGTGCAGGCATGTTTAACACTAATGAAGCCCGAATGGACTTTAACCAACCCCGAAGGATCTGGAAATCACTCAATAGGATACGAACCAACCCTAGACTGTGTAACTCCCTAAAACACAAGTGGGGCATCTCGGATTCACCCCTGTGTGAATGTGGTCAGCCCCAAACCATAAGACACAGTGATATTTACTCGTTCAATGGTACTGATCAAGACTTTATCGATTCAACTCCTGCAGCTGTAACGTGGCTGAATCAACTTTCCATTAATATTTCACTAAAACTGTAAACCAGTCTAAAAGCCTTTTTTAACCTAATTATTTTGATTTAATTTTATATTTGTATCAATCTAGTCAAAAGTTCCTAGTCGAGTGTGTAAGATAAAGGCCACACGATAAAAAAATAAAATTTTATTTGTGACTCGACAGCTAAGGTCATTTGCACCAACAAAGGTTTCTTAAAAAATATTAAAATCGAAAAAAGGAAGGAGCTAGGAATTTAAATAGATTAATGATAAATTTAACTTTGGAAAAAGTTACCGTATCTATAATACGTTCATAAAAGCATGATTTCATAAATCTTACAAAGAAGAAATTAACTCGTAAAGTTTTGGGTTAAACATTCTTCTTTTCGAAAGACTTTGGAAGAAAAGCAAGCTTTTTAATTTAGATGACAATAAAATCTCTTTCAGATTGTTTTAAATGTGGTATTTCTTTATTATTGAATATTAAGTAACCATATAACAGACTATTTATATAACTAAAATCATTGTGATTTCACCTCGGAAGAAATCTAGGAAGTACTAATTTAATTATAGCAAAATGGAAATGAATTATGACGTGTGATACAGATCAGGATTATTTTAGTTTTATACTCAGTAATAAAACGTCAAAGTTTTCACTGAATCACGGTAGCATTAGTTTTTATAAACCCTCCTTTCGGAAATATCCGTAGAATTTCCATAGCAGGTTCATAATGTACTAAGTTTAAGAGTATACGCGGATAACCAGATAGCTAAAAATGTCCATAAATTTGAAATCCGTAAAGGAAGTTTTCCAGCGATTCTTAGAGCAAGCCTGTGGGACGCTTTGACGCGAACCAGGTCAGGGAGTTTAAGCTAGACGTCCTTATTTACGGGACAGTATTCGCAATAATGTATTCCTCTTAAGTATATCCTATCTTACTTCTTTATTTTTCCCGCTTGTCGCTTACAATAGGCAGCAGAGCCGACGTCACTACCTTTCCTACCTCTCAATATTCTTCTCCCTTACTCTCCTGACTATCTAACAATGACATTAATGTATGGCCATGATCAAACAATAGATCCACGCACTTTTAAGGGTGATATCATCACATGTGGATATTCGTTTCGTGACCCCGGTTTGATGCCAATTATGCTCGGGAGGAAACTTTATTAACCCAAAGGTATACCAGGTTTTGTGACATGAACAACATTGGCATAGATTTTTACAAAAGGACGGGAGTATTCTTTGGCAGAAGAAAGGTAAAATGTTCAAATTGCTACATAACCAGAGGTGCAGCCACAATGCCACTGCAACACTGCAATGCGTACAACTCAGGGCAGGAATAATTCCCCCAAAATCTAGTGAAAACAGATACTGATTTCTTTTAACATCTGTACCCTGCGAATCTCCAGCGGTGTTTGTATGGCATGATTGAATGGGGCCATCCTCTCGTACGCTTCCGTTTATTGTTTTCTCTGTTCTCATGGGAGGCTTTGAGATTCCAAAACCACACCATCGGCTACGCATATATAACGCAAAGGTACGTAATACGTCATATTTATATAGTTTTTATTACATGGTTTGCAGGATAATCTCTGCATTGAAGAAAACATATCCGTTTAATTTGGGAGATCTTTTTTAGTGACCTAGCGTCGAACCCGGGACCGTTCAGAATTGTTCGAGCAGAATTGTTAGTTGTTAGTTGCATTATGGATGAGAACACTCACTTCAAAAATTTAAAGGACAATTTCATCGGTTGCACTGTAAAAATGTTGGCTTTTTGTTTTTCTAGAACGCGCTCTTAGGTCTCTTGGATCCGCTCGCAATAAGAAGTTAACCCTTTCCTGCTCCACCTCTGATATCAATAGCTCAGGTATCTTTTTCACCTGGCATCACTTTTATCAGACGCATCGATGAGTCGAACTAAATCAGCAGAGAGAACATAAGAGAGCATGATATTATTTGGCGATCACCCGCGCAGACTTCCAAGCTCTGAAGCCCACCGAGTTTTCATAGCTTCCTTTATCTACACTCCTTTTCTTCTCTTCCCTGAATACTAACCCACACCCTTCAAACCAGGCGGTGTCTCCGCAGATGACCACGGGAATACATGTATTGGATCTTCTCCTTCCTCCCGCCAAAATTAAGGCGTCCTCAACCCGTTCCTTCGCGGTGTTGTTTTTCTTGGCAAAGGAGATGGAAGGTCGCCGAAACATCAACGAAAAGAATCTCAGAGAATAAATTCGTCGGAAGCAATCACTGGGACGCAAACTTCCACAGCGGTGATTAAGAGTGGGACCTATGATGAAGGAATAGGAAGAATTGTTTTCGTTATTACGACGCCAATCAGTGGGATGATGACGTGCTGATTTATTCTTTTATTACTGCGGTGATTAATTTCACCGGCTGTTGTTTCCGAGATTGAAAACGGGAAGCTTCATAGGGACAGTTTTAAATTAAAGCTATTTTTTTACCGTACCGCTTAAAGGTTAGTAAGGTAATATAAAAAAGCGCCAATGCATTCAGCAGATGTAATTAAGAGGGAAATTAATAGGACGAGTCAATTGTTAAGCAGTTGGTAGTTGTAATAGTGGTATAACACATTGGTTAAGTGTGGTGAGGTAGAGAGGAGTCATGCATTCTAGTTATGTTGATGTTAGGTTGAACATTTTCTGTTTGATTCGGTTGAAAATTTTGTTTGATTTTTTATGCGACATTTGGTGTTGTTCATTTGGAATTGATTATTGAGTTATAATCAAAGGAATTTACGCCTCTACATATTGAGGTGCTGCGTTAAGATCTCGTAAGATGCTATGGAGAAGGATCTTGGTATTGCAATCTTGAAAACTACTTTCGTAAACTTTTCAGTTTTGTTGTCACTATCCTATATTTTCGTTAACTACTATAGTGTATTACTTTTTGGGAGCAGATTTGTAGTTTTTGTCTACGCTTATAGATTGTGTTATCTTATAAATAAAAAAATCATATGATTCTTTAAATCGGGATCATGATCAAAAGTTTATAATTTTCGTGAATTATAAGCATTAGTATTAGAATCGCAAAGGGAATTCATAAACAGTATGCATAAAGAGTATGCTTATTGTGAGTATGCAATTTGAAATATTTTTAATGTTGATAATCAAAAAGGAAGGCTTCTTGTAGATCTTGTTTTTAAGAAATGTGTCTTACTTCAAATCAATTTTACTTTCATATTCTGTAGGAAAATATTTAAGTTGCAAATGTATATAAGTGATTTAAACTATTCGTTTATACCTGTAGCATTTTCCATGAAATTCATATTTTTAACTAGTTAGATTTATTAAACCGTCTTTTCCTTTCAGTATCTCACCATAAAAGAGCTGAAAGTCATGGAGGATTTCTCTATATATTCAAATAGAGGTCATTATTGCGTATATTTATTACAAATACAAACACTAGAACAGAAAAACCCGCAAGACAAATAATAATTTTTATTTGCTCTATCCATATAGAGGATATTTTCTGTCAACATTTAACCAATAAAAAAGGTAAAACCTTATTGAAGTCCACTCTAGCGGTGAAAATGAAAAGGCTATCAAGATGAGAATAAGTTAGGATAAATGAAGGATGCGGAACGGTTCCATTCTAATTTTATAGGAAAAAGAGGCGTCCCTTAACAGATGAGCCAAGGTTTGTGAGTCAGAAGTGAGTCTTTTATTTCCCTCGCCAATATTAACGACTCTTCGCGGCTTTAGGGAGTGAGTTTTTCCACGAGAGAATTCAGGAGAAGGGAATTTATTGTAATGAGGTTTGTATGGGTTGGGGAAAATTCAACTGGGATAGTTGATATCAAAGTAGGACGATTGGAGGCGTGTAGCTCAATGCACATGAATCCAAGATTTTTGCAGTTACCTAGCTAGAATATGTTTGTGCTATCGGTAAACACTTACTTCCTTTGTACTTTAAAACCATAAAGAACAATCACCTTTAAAATGTATATTTTTTCTGATTCAAGGAGAGCATATATTGAATTTACCAGAAGAATTTCTGCTAAATATATTTTCTAGACTTGTTCTCTCGTCTATATTAATATGCAGTTTCATCATCACGCTTCTTCCAGCTACTAATCCGAATTTGACTGACTCCCTTTATTATCACCGTGATATTTAAGCTATGTAGGTCGGCAGTATGAATATTGAGAGCGAGGTTGATTAACAAATTGATCGTTTGGCGAGAAAGAATTAAGATTGGGCTGTGGGCGCAACAGATGGAGAACCACCGGCCATTAGATGCCAATTATTTTACCTTTGAAGTTCATGGTGTGTGCTCTCCATCCCCTCAAAAGCTTGGTAAACCTCTCCATCTGAAGAGCTGACTCTACTTTCCTCCCGCCTTCCTCTCCTTCTTCCTCAAGAGTTGTGCGAAATGAAAATGAAGTGAGTGCGGAAATTAGACGATTCTCCCAAGCCCAAGAGGAGTCAATGCGGTTATCCACTTAAAAATTTTCTCGATAAATAGATTGTTTAATATTGGCCATAGCTAATCGAAAATTATATACCCGTATCTTTCTTCGGAGGATCTTAATATGCAGGTAAATCAAAGCATGGGAATTGTTCTATTTAACTCTCACGGTCATAGTTTTTCCACATAGTCATCAGAGGGGCCTTAGTATTTATCTATCCGAACCACTGGTTTGCTAGTCCTACAGTTGCAGATTATTGTGTCTCCACTGAAGAGGCTCCTAGCAGGGAGGAGATGTATTTCCAACCATAAAACTCAGGTGGCCATCCTTAAGCAGTTCCGAGATCCACTGGTCATATCCAAACTTTTGGAGCGATGGAATAGATACTTGAACCGATGTAGTGATTACTTGGAAGAACACTGAGACACACAGAATACATTCAATCGTGTTTTTCCGGTATGTTCAATACAGTCATTTAGCTAAGGATATAGAAGATTCAAAGGTTTCATGCTCTGAATACTTTTCAAATTATTTCTTCTATATCTTTAGCAAAATAACTGCAAAAATACAGTCATTTAGCTAAGGATATAGAAGATTCAAAAGGTTTCATACTCTTTGAATGCTTCACAAATTATTTTTTCAGCATGGCTAGAGATTTGCAGGATGAAGCCGAACATTTTCTCACTTAAGCTCTTCAAAGACATATTTCCTTTTAGGTCATACCAAGATATAGATGCAAATAGATTCTTAGCAATTTTCTTACAGAGAATTTTAATCCATTCTTTTATAGAAAAAAAATCATATTGGTTATAAAGGTATGATACCTGTTTATTTATCATGTAGAGGTAGAGCTAAGGAAAGCTTTATCCAAATTCGTACTCTTTGAAAGGAAGGGAAATCTCACCTTTATCAAGAGCTGTAAAAATTTGTTGCTTTATTTGGGTCGTGAAAATCCTCCTAAAATAGGAAATAATCATTCTTAAAGGGATATCGATGTTTGTTTCCCAATATACATCGACCTTATTCTTATCGAGAAACTAATATTTTAGCCCCTTTTGTTCACGATTCTTTATTCTACAAAATGTGTCCAAACCAGTAAATATCTTGGGAGTTACCTAAATACATGCAGTAACTCAAAAGGTTTGTCTTTCCTTCAAGATTCAATGGCATTATCATTCCCCTTATTCTTCTCCTCTATTTTCTTTATTCGTCCCCTATTTCTTGACTGTTCTGGTCGTTAACTACTGCATATGCCTCGGCTATTTGAGTAACCCTGTAAGCATTGATTCCACAGACGTATTAAATTTGAAGCTCATACTCTCTGTCCCTTCACTCTACTCCGTAAAGATCTATATCTTTTTATAGACGCAGCAGTTCCATTGAAGTTGGAACATGCCAGAAATTAATAAGAATTTTAATTCACGGCCTTCCGGTTTTAATTCGGCCGGTCAGACCGCGAATTTTAAATATTACTGCGGGACTGAGAGATTGCATTATATGACAGTTTGTAACTATAGTATTTACGATATGTCTTATTTGATGAGCTCTTCCTTGCATGTTTGCCATATTTGGAAGTTGCGTTATCTTTAAATTACAGTAAATTAATTGATAGTAAGATATATAGGTATATAGTATTATGTGTATATATCGGTAAAAGTATAAGAATATCGGTTATCTCATAACGTCGGACAAGGTGACGGATCCGAAACCGGTGTAGGATGCACGGAGCACTTAACCGGTAGGGAGCACTGTACAGTGAGTCCTACCTGCAGGTGGCGTTCACTGTACAGTGAGCCTCGCCTAGGTAGCGTTCACTGAACCTAGGTAGCGATCACTTAACCTAAGAATACGGAGCGGTACACATCGCGCGCACCTCAACCCCACGTTTACTACGGGTATGCACTCTACACTAGACTATGTAGTTAACACATACGAAATAAGTTTAATTTTATAAATATATTTTATGAATTATAAACATTTAATATATATTTGTTTCGAAAATTCGTTTATAGTATTTTCCAATAAGACAGAACGTTGAACTTTACGGAGTCATTAGAAGATGCAGCTTCCTATTGTTTAGGGTAAGGATTTTTGTTCTAGTTTCCCCAGGTTCGATGCTAGGACAAATCGTATAACCGAATTTTCGAAAACCCGTTTAGGGTATTTACCCTTAAGATAGAGAGTTGAATTTCACGATATCGATAGAAAATATAGATTTCTTTCGTATGCCGTAAGACTTTTGCTCTATTGGTCACAAGTTCGATCCTACGACGCATCTAATTGAGCACATAAGGGATATACAAGAAGTCTTTTTCAAAATTTTTTTCTGTACACTTACCGAAAAGCGAAATAGCTATAATTCGGCAAATGAAGAGTGTTTGTGGTTGTGTTTCATATCCAAGCCTAAGTACTCCTAAACTGATCCTTAGTTCGAACACAGGGCGGGTAAAGTATTTCTCCGTGAGAAGTGTACAGGAAACCCGGATAATAATTTGAAGTACTTCCCGATACGATTTCTTCGTCAAACCCAAACGATGGCTACTAGAGACATTTAAAACCGTATTTGTAATGGAATTCTAGCGTAAGTTTACTTGGTTTGCTGACAGGACATATCATATTTCTACCATAAGGTTTACCCGGAGTAGCTTATTAAAATAGTTTTCATGACGCTTTCCGAAAAACAAAATTGTTAAAACTCGGAAATTGGATAGAAGTATTGCGTCTAGCTCATATATAAGTTTAAGAACTTCGAAATTGATCATTGGTTCGATGCCAGGGCACGTTAATTTTTACTCCATAAGGAATGTAAAGACATTTCGGATAATATTTTGAGCTAATTCCCGTTTCGATTTTGCCTTGATAATTGATTGTTAGTTTATTGAGCAGCATCTAAACCATAATAGAATTGCAATCTACCGCAAATGCATCGGTGTATGGCAGTGGGTGTAATAATATCTTCCCTTATGGTGGTATATGGCAGGCGGTGTATGGCAGGTGGTGTATGGTAGACGGTGTATGGCAGGTGGTGTATGGAAGGTGGAATATGGCAGTCGATGTATTTCAGGTAGTGTATGGCAATCGGTGTATGGCAGGCGGTGTATGGCAGGTGATGTATGGCTAGTGGTGTATGGCAGTGGTGTATGGCAGATGGTGTGACCTTCATATAATATCCTACGGATATGATGAATGTAATAATTTAATTAAAGATAGACCATAATGATTTTCTTCTGTCGAAAATTAATTCTTAGGTAATAGTTTATCTTCTACGAATTAACCTTGCTAGTTTAGTTTTTTGTCATGTATTTTCATTTCTTCTTCCTATTTGTATTTTAGTATATTTACCTCATTGTTCATTGTGAGTTCATCGCAATGATGCATAATATATGATCTTAAATAATCATGCTACTTAGATACCATTTGGTGTGCTTCTCATTACAATTTCTTAAAATTTACATGTTATGTGCCTCGTACCCAGGTTAAGTGTAGCTCGCCTAGCCAGGTAGGGAGCACTGTACAGTGAACGCTACCTAGGCGAGCCTCACTGCACAGTGAGCGATACCTTAGGTAGGGTTCACTGTACAGTGCTCCCTACCGGTTAAGAGATCCATGCCTCCTACACCCCCATTAAGTCAACATAGTCAGTGAGTAGTTAATTTCTGTCTCGCTTTTTCAAAACATTATCAATGTAAAAATATTAACCATTTTTAAACCAAAAGAACATCGACTTTTCTTTCTCAAATTGAGATAAGTTTTTTGAGATATAGAAAACTATTTAAAGGCGGAAATTAAAAGTGTTCATTACCTTTTTTATAGTGCTCTAAACTCCTGCTTGGTGTCAAATTTACATACTATATCATTTGTTTGATTGGAATTACTTATTCTAATTTTTATTTTAAATTATTTTCACATATTTAGAATGTTTTTTCGCTTTTCCTAGAAATATTCTTATTTACTAATGCAGATAGGCTGTTTCGATGTCATCTCTAGTAAATATTACTCAGGTTACGAATAATATATCAATAAGTATAAATAATAAGAGGTCGTTATTTATAAATGGGGCGTGAACACGCACCACATAACTGAATA
>KZ309724.1:2877-16191 GCA_000376725.2 Ladona fulva
GCCACACAAAGTGATGGAAAGGATACCCCCTTCAGGTTGTAAACACAGGAAAACTGGTAAGGGTGATTTTGCGCAAGATGGAAAGTGTAGTGTCCTTGCCCACAAAGTCTCCCGAATGCCGGGATAGCTCAACGGATAGAGCAACCAACCGGCAATTAGGAGACCCGGGTTCGATTCCCGGTACCGTCAGACTTTTTTCAAGTCCATTTCCGGTCATCAAGTGTGTTTCCCTTGTAGTTTTTCCTTTCAAGGTTCTCCTTACGGTCGCATACATTCTTTGCTAATTGGACGTTTTGTTTAAAACATCTCTGTCCTCTTCATAAATGATGTCGCCTCCCAGGTATTTGATTTAAGATATTATTTTTCGTCAGACTTTTTTCAAGTCCATTCTTCCTTGGGATACAGCTAAAGTTTTACAAAAAATGGCTTTCCCCGCATTACTTTATGGATCGGAAGCTTGGGTGCCTTGAAAAAGAGACTACAAGCAGATAGAAACATCAGAAATGAAATTCCTTAGATCTGTGAAGGGCTGTACTCGTTTGGAATCCGGTATTTCATCCGGAAATGAGAATGTAAGGTTGGAGTCAGAAGTGCAGCCAGTGACGGAGATAGCTGTAAACTATAAAACAGATGGAGATAGCATGTTGAACGCATACTTCTAGAAAGGATTCCAAGAAAGGTTTTGGAAGACCGCAGCCGGAAATTTGGTCCGCGGTGATTTATGAGGCTAACAGGTAATTTTTTATATCAAAATCCTTGGAAGGAATCTTAACCGTATTTTTTAACGAAAAGGGAAAACAGATTTTAATATATTTACTCTGTCAAGATATGACTGCTATCAAATTTTTAGTTATGTGCCCCTGGAATCTGTTAATTTATTGCGAGCTTAATGCTCAACGCATATGAACAATATTCTCACCTAATTAAAGGTTATTTTATATTTTATTCCTGGAATTTTTTTCTTGATGGCGTCGAAGGACTAAATTTATCGTGAAGAAATATTTAAAACGAGGAACCCAAAAAACATCACTTTTTTGCGAATTTCGGCTTTTTTTGCTGTATAGAAATCAATTACATGGAAACTACACAACTTACGCCGTCACAATCTCATCCAGAGATGCATGAGTGCGATTTCAGCTTTTTCAAATATTCGAATATGTATTATATTGTTGTTAATCAGCGACAAGTTTAAATTCTTTCTTGCTAGAGTTTTGGTGTTAGGAAATATTGATTGCACAGTCGCATTCTTTATATTATTAAAACATTTTCTATGATCCGAAAATGTTGACTTTAGGCATATTTTAGATAAATCAAATAGACTTTGCCAAGCTTTCTTCACTTGCCTTCGCCACAGCTTATACGTCTCCTCGACTTTTCTTGCTCCTATTTCGGAACTCTTTTACTTCGCCGAACTCTTTTTATTTTGTTTAAGAAATAAAATGTAAATACTTACCTCATACGGTGCACTCAAAAATGCTCTTCACCGTTCTTTCGCTCACTCCGGCACACAATGCAGTGTTGGTTGTAACTAGATTTAAATCTACATCTTCCTCTCCTGACTTAATTGCTTGAAAGAAGTTTCTTACATTGAGAATGATTTCTTTCTCGCGCTTCCTTAGATTACGCAGTTTGACTTCGTCTCTCCTACCATCCGAGTTTTCATTGGATGCCGATGGAGAAGAATTGGGAGACTTCAACCTTAAAACGTTGCTTTTTACTGGGGGCATTTTCTATCGCACTTTACACAGGTGGAATCCTACTCGCTTACTTGTCCAAAAGACGCAGATTTTACCAGAGAGTAGAACTGAAGACTTTCCTTCGAATATTGCAGATGGCAACGTAGTTGTGAGTTATTTCTGTCACTGAAAAGGTTCCATTCTTAGAGTCCAACTGATTTCGCGGAATTAGAAGTCCCTTAGGTACAAGAACCCTTTGGTATGCTCTTGCAGATTTAGGAGCGTTTCAACGAGTTTTATATACAGCCATGCCTCTTTTACACTTCTTAAATTCTGCAGTCACCGTAATGATCAAAGGTAATGGTAAAGCAAGGGCATTCCATGTCAAGTGGACCAATTTTAGAGAAATGCCCCGCTCAACCATCACCGATTTCAATGAAATTTTGTCTGAACATAACTTCATATCCTCTATGAACATTTCCCAAGGTTTACATCCATCGATGAAATATTTGCTGAGATATAGTAATTTGTTTGACCCCCTATTGCAGCCTTCTACAGTTAGACATCGATATTTATCAAGTTTGAGACACGTTATCTCACGCAGTATTCCGTTGAGCAAAACAAGACTTGGTATTCCTGCACAACCTTTGTTGCTCTATTACACAAAATAATAAGAAATCTTTTATGAGCGAAATCTGCGAAGAAAATTTGAAGCAAAATCGGCCCACAAAATTATGGCTAGAAAAAATATAAAGTTTGCCATTTTATATCTTTTGAAATAAACATAAGATAAACACGAAACCTTGTATCTTATAACTACTTAATACAAAATGTACGAATTAAAAGTTTCATTTTCCGAATGCAATCCGTTAGTTTAATAATTGACTGTAAATATTACGAATTTCGTTACGACGCCGAAAATAGGGTCTATTCAGCTAACGTTTACGAAGAAAGACCCTCTTGACACTCTTTCGAATTATCTTTAAAAGAAAGACCATGCTGTTATCCCTCTAAAAACCGGATTCTGGTACCTCCCTTATGCAGCAGTTATGCAGCACACTTAATCAGATATTTTATAAGTTACCAATGTCACACTCTAGAAATCGCTAATGCTGAAAAACATTTGCCCATCAATAAAAATTGTCTATAAACAAGATGTCCTTCTCCGTACAAAATTTTTAAATTGTCTTTAGTTAATCCCGTTTTTCCCATCATTTCACTATTCCGATCACATTTTTCCAATTAAAAGCTTTCACAATAAGAGTAATTTACAGTAGAAAACTTAAATAAAAACAAACGTCTATAAAGGTAGTGCTATTCGAGACACATCGTCCTGCCGTCTTTTCTTACAACATATTCCTCAACTTTGCCTTAAAGGTACGAACTAGAGGAGGAAATGGCTCAAACATACTTGCAGGTAAGGCGTTCCACACCTCAATTGTGAGATTACAAAAGGGGTATTTACCCACGTTAGTCCTCAGAAGTATAAACATAACAGTATGGAAAACTCGGAATTTCAACTCTAACTGCCTCGCACATTATAGCAAATTTCACGCTCTTTCTTTCTTTGATTTTGGCTTTCTGTAAATCAGATAGTAATACAACTTCAGAGGATCTCCGACGCGTGTACTTCGTCCTTGCGGCCTCGTCGCTAAGTCAGCTTTGGCTCGCTGATTGCAGTAACGTTTCTCTTCGGATTGACCTTCTGCAAGTTTCTGAAAATCTTGCGGTTTCGTCACCCCGTGTCTTTCGATGACCTTTTTGGTGTCTCTTAGCTACGGTAAAAATCGTTTCCACCTTGAATGTTCACCATTCTATTATATAACGTACGCAGATATTCAACTGGGTTTATACGATACACATATCAAATGCTTAATTACACGTATGCTGCTAAAAAGAAGTTTACATGTTCATACATTATCACTATATACAATTGTTCCACTTTCCGTAAGGTTCATGTACATTAATATTCCCTATTTAACAACATTTTTTGGTAACTTACCCCACCCTTTATGTCATCTAACAACGTTTGCCTTTGCCTTCCCCTCTGTCTTTTCCCTTACATTCTACTCTCAATTAAATTCTTTATCAATCCCTCTCCTCTTATTTACCCATAATATCTAACTTGAGAATATGATCTTCCTCAATTGCCACATATTCTCAAGCCATTTTAGGAGACTTTGTAGGCAACGGCAAAGTCTCCTAAACGGCTTGAGCTTTGTGGCTCAATAGCTGAACTTGTTAAGGCATCTGCCAGGAAAGAGGAATATTCCAGGTTCGAATCAAGGTCCTGTCAGACTTTTCTCATGTCCGTTGGGAATTTTTCTAGGTGCTCGCCTTCACATGCAAAGCTACATCTGCCGTTTTCCTTGTCAGTGCTAGACAAACTATTGTTTTGTAGATTCTGATTTTTGTTTTGTGTGACAGAGACTTTGATGATATGATGATGGTTGCATGAATATAGATATCTATTTGCTAGGTTTAATCTGTTTAGTATTTCTACGTCTTCTGGGTTATTATTTGATATATTTACTCCTCAGTACGAGTATTTACAATTGTCTGCTTTTTCAAATTCATGCCCATCCTTTTGTAGGGGCTATGTTTTAATTTTGGCGGTTTGAGAAATGCATGTATTGGGCAGGGGCGGATGTATGCTATCAGAGGCCCAAGCAGAGGTGCAAGGATCAGATTGTGACCCCCACTGGCAATTACGAGCAAAAATTCATTATTTTATAAGATACACAAATATGCATCCCATAGAAATCTCAGTTGCTACAAAACGCCAAGAATAAACAAACAAATTTTGAATATGTATACATAGTATTCCTAAAAATTACAATAATAACAGATATTTTTTCATTGTAAATAGGGAGAATTAGTTATGTAAGCACAAGTAATGTAATATAATCTATAAACATATAATTTAGACTTACTCAACAAATATGAAATTCCTTCTTGAAGCGAAAATCAGGAACAATTTGTAGTTAAGTTGCCGGAGGTCAAGAGTCATACTGAGACCCCATATGTGGTTGAGGCCCTCAGCTAGCGACTATTGCGCCTAATTATAAATTCACCTCTGGTATTTGGTTAAAGTATAACTTGGTTTGGCGTAAATTGTCGATATAAATAGTAGTAGTAATTTTAAAATTGCTTCTACTACTTCGGTCATTTCGCAGCAGAGCCGCCACTGGGAATCGAACCCGGGACCGCTTTCACCGAAGTCGAACGCGTTACCCACATGGCTATCCGGAGGCCCGTTGACAAAATTTAGATAAACTTTATTAACAGAATAAAAATCAGTATTTCTGTTTGGAATGACAGTATTTCTTCCCTTCGCAAGAACGGTTCCAGACCCTCCATTGCAATATCCGTTCTTTCTCCCCCACAGGCCTCTCCCTGGGCGGGGGACTGGTGGTGTTCGCCTCAGTGCTCAGTGACGCGTACGTGGAGCGCCCCAAAGCGCACAGTGACACGATCGCCTATCAGTATGGATGGTCTTTCTTCGCCGCCGCCACAGCCTTCATCGCCGCACAGTTGGCAGCCCTGCTCTCCGTCACCGCTTACGTCCGCAGGTTCCCGTCTCCGGAGGCACTGCTCCTGAAGCTGATCCCCGGGGGCGTGGAGGCGGCATCGCTTACCCCCGACGACGCCTCCGAAAGGCGTAAGTGGAGGTGGAGTGGGGAGGCTCTGTTCTCTCCGAGGGCGTCGCAGTACGTCCTGCGGAGGGGACGGCGTCTTGTCGACGAGGAGAGCTCAACGCCCGCGTCTGCGGGAGTCCCGGAGACGGGCCGCGCGGAAGAAGCGCCTGCCGATTCCGGGGCCGCCTCGTCGGGGCCCCCGAAGGCGCGCCCGTGCAGCGTGCCCACTCCCCCGGACGTGTGCCACTCGGAGAGGGTGGTGGTCGTAGTCGGCGGAGAAAGCAGCACCCTCGTGTACCCGCACCACGCCCAGGGGCCCCCGCCCCCGCCCCCGAGGGGCTCATCCACCACATCCTCTTCCATCCGGGCCCCTTCGTCCTTCGCCGAGCTCCGAGTGGGGAGGGGCGCCCCCAGGGCCATCCGCGGCGCTAAGAGAAAGAGCGTAACCATAGGGGCGTTCACTACCATGGAGACATCCGTGGAGGGGTCGGTGGGTCAGGGGCAGTACTCGAGCGCCGTATGACAACAGGTCGGGACGCGGCTTTAGACGGGTACAGCCGCATCCTGAACTAAACATGGACGGACGATTTATTCAAATCGGGGATCTTGACTGCTTCTCCAGCACTCTTTTCAATTTCGTTGTATTATTTATTACATTTTTTTTTTAATTTTACAGCCTTTATTTACCGCCAGCTTGTGCGTGGCTATGTAAATACGTGGTTTTTCTACCTCTCGGTAACTTCGTGTGCCCTGTACTTCTTGGTAATTAAGCAATCCCTCTCAGACGAACAGAAAGTTTTGGTACGAATAATCGAAAATAATCTCAGCTGAAGGTCTTTACTTGGAGAACATCTAAGAATGTTGTCGTGGCGCTGTTGCTAGACAGCTTACACTAATAAGTCTTGAGTCTTGAGGGGCTTTTGTGAGAAAGGAAAGTATAGAATATGAACTTAGATGTGAACATTTTATCTTTCCTTATTATTTTGAATATTTCGGTCGAGAATACATGCTTTGTGGATTCTTGTGGACTGAGTGGGTTGCAAGAAGACTGGCTACCGATGGAATTCCGACTTACCTCTGTCGGAATTTCAGCTTCGCTTGGTATTCTGAGCAAGAGTAACGGAAGCTTTCAAACACTGAGAGAAGGTATTCCTCCGAATTTTTCTTTTTTTAAACCTATCGAATATAATTGTTTACCAATTTTATAATTTTTTACTACATCTTATTGTATAATTTATATGCATTCCTTTATCGTAAGCAATTTCCCCTTTTCATTCCGTTTGTAAAACACAAGAGGGCGTTTAAATAGTCTCCGGAATCAGGTGGTACCATGCGTCATAATAGACCATATAGCAACGGAGGCCCGGGTGGAAAATTTCCCCTTCTCCTTTTCCTCTGCCCATGTGATATGTTAATGATTGTAAATAATGTACGATATATTTAAAATAACGACATTTCTCAAATATTTGTTAGCCATTCACAAAATGAAGAAATTAAATTCTTTGAAGCGGGTCCCTTAAGAAAGGGGCATCCATGGAACCCCTTCTTGGCCCTGTACGAGGTACTCTTAAACTAAATTAAATATCAGCATGGTTGTATCTAACAGAGTATTGAACCGGGAAAGAAACGAATACCGTTATTGATTGTTGTGAAAACCGAACTGAAGAATTGTTGATTGTTGATCGTGTCACGAAAACGGAAAACGCTCTCTCTTTTGTTCCGATTGTTGGCTCGATTTTAATCATGTGCAAGGGTAGATATAACGGCACTTTTTAACTTCCATTAACTTTCATGTTTACCAAGGTTCACTGAATATAATGTGACTAAAATTTTAATGGAAATCTTTCAAAAGGGTATTCTTTCACATTCGGAGGTAATACAGCCGGTTCGACGTCGGCTAAACGAAACCGGAATTCATTGTGTTCAACCGGTTATCGGCAATGAAAAAGTAGAACGGCGCTGACGACATTAACAAACAGTAATACATTCTGGTAAATGGTAATGACCTTTCTGAACGCTCTGCTCACACGTGGTGTACAATTCTTCATCCCTTGAGTTCAAACTGATACAAACAAGCCTGCTGTTTAGTGCGCCAAGAATTTATAGTCAAGGCTCAAATGTGCCGCAGCGAAAGAGGTTGGAAAGCACTGAATGATCCCGATTTGAGTAACATCGCTTTCGCTAGAGACATTTAAAAGCCTATCTTATTGTGATTTTTTTCTTTCGGAAGTTGTTTCTTCGACCTCGTTGTTGTTATTGCGGATTTTGCAAGTGATATTGACTCAAACGGAGAGAAAGGACATGGCTGTTGAAAAACTAATGTACATTTTCCTCTAAATCTGTTAATTAGATGTCTGTTGAAACAGTGTGAGTGATGAGAGTGGATGTTCGTTGTGATTTTTCAATCGCTCCTTCCAAAGATGTTCACGAGTAGATGAGTGATTTTTCATGATTCTCTCTGTAATGTATATCTCTGTTTGTCATTACAGTTTCATCTTATACGCTGAGAAAAACTTCAAGCCTGTGAAATTCAAAGTAATATGGGTTTCGCTATCTTTTTTCGCTCAATTCCAACCCAATTTGCAAATGAAATATTCTCCGCAACGAGAAGAGCCATCGGAGAAGAAAAATCAACATGCTCCATGTTGCGTTTTGTTTATACGTCTGTGAAGACACTGATGTACATGTCTCGATTATGTTGGTAATGAAAAGTTAATTTACTGTGGACCAAAATTTCGCGTTGAGGAAGTAAAGTATACGTAATTTAATCCTTTCAGTAGAGCCATCTGGTGGGAAAAGGGGCGTGCCGAAATCCAATGAGAAATTCAAGTATTTTCAATTTAAATTTGCACATTGACCCTACAAGCTGCCAGTGGAGCGTGGCAGGGGGTGAATAAACGATCATATTCCTACCCAACTCTGATTGCTATTAAGATTCTCTAGGTTGATCTGTGTGAAATGGTGGTTTAAGGCAGGGTGGTGAATCTTAAACGTGGATAATGTATTTTGTATGTTGTCAAAATATTTTCCAGGTCCTGATATCGCCGAGTGGGAACTAACCCAGGGGCACTGAGGTTTATGGGGCGCCAATATATTTTTAAAAGTTCAAATAACACTTATATATCGTATTCTTTTGTTTCAGAACACAGAATAGAGAGCTAAAGAGTAAAACTAAATCCGTGTTTATCTTTAGATCATATTTGTTTGAGAATTGCTCCGATGCGAGAACGGTAGTCCCATTTTCTTTTTGGGGAACTACTTTCGCAAAACCTCTTTCCACGAGGATAAACAGAAGCGAATAATATCAACACGACTGGAATTGGAACCCAGGTCTTCCACTTTTGGCTAATATTCTAATGATGGAATCGAATCATTCTAGGAAGAATATCTACCCGGAAAGTAGGAGATCTGAGTTAGAGTTCCAGTCATGTCGATAAATTTCACATTTATTTATCCATGGGTTTTAAGGCGTATGTCTCCTCTTGCAAAGTTAAACACCTTTCTTTGTATTTCTATATAATTTTAATTGCTTATAGTATACCGATTGTCTAAGTCGTAACAGCTTCAAGCGCTAACAACTTTTTCCATGCAAAATTTAAGCTTAAAAAAGTTCTGAGATTAAACGAAAGACATCAAACACAAAGTGGGTTTACTAAAGAGAAAGATGGAGATAATCATGGTTGGAAATGTTTGAATTCATATTAATTTCGAAATGAAATGTGACTCATTTCCCACTAATTGACAGGAAGGCTTATGAAAATTATAATCGCCGATCGCTGATACTTATGGGAATCAGATCAGGTGGGTACAGAAGATCCTCAATCAAAATCACCAAATGTGGATCTCGAAGAGGAAGAAAAGAAATTTAATTCAACCAGAGCATTATAACATATTCAAACTCGATTTTGAGCATTTTCTGAACATCTGCCCCAGGACACGTGCATCAGTTTGGGGCCATGATTACTTTGTCATTTCGAATCCTAGCAAATCAAATGGAAATATTATTTTGGGATATACGATCTCTCGATTCACGGTATGGTGTATTACAGTATTTCTCCAATTAGGTCTGTTGTACAACCGAGTCAACCAAACTGGCCAATCCCAACACAAAATGAGAAATCACTGCATGTTGAATACTCTACTTCATTTATTAAGTATCCTTCTAAAAGTAAAGGTGAGGTTGTTTATTTTGCGAGTCTTTCATGGTCACAGTTACAGTTTCTAATTTGGGTTGCACTTTAATTCGTTTCCAGTAAAATCCAACCCATACTTTATTTCAACGCGATTATTGAGATTTAATTGCTTAAAGCAGAAAAGAGACCACTGAAACCAAAAAGTAATCTGATTTTTTCCCCATCGGGATCGGAGCTTTTGAAATGTGGTAAATGAATAATATTCGCCATCTTGGGACTATGAATCTTAAATTTATTCAAAAACAGAAGTTTCGATTCCAAAGAGAGAACAACTGTGGAAAAGAGTTGCATCTTGTCTTCGGTTGCTCCTGCGTCTGCTCTTGTTAGAGCAACCGAAAAGTGAAAGCTCCGAGCTCAAATCCCGCCTACTTCACACTTTTTCTTCTTCAGTTGTTCCTCTAAAATCGAGCATGTAAACTGTGCGTTATTATCCCGGTAACTTTGTGAAAGCAATCCCCTGCTTTTGGGTGTACCGGCCCTTCCCTTTTACTTCACAATTACCTCCTCCTTTTGCTCTATCTTCTATTAATTCCGTTTCTTTCTTGGTTTTTCCTTTTTCTAATGTTACGTTAAGAAATAATTATTCTCATATGACTTTTATGGTCAGGGCCGGCTCCAGGAACTTAACCGCTCCGATGCAAAGTCATTAAACTGGGCCACCTTTCCCCATCATTCCAATCAAATTGTAGGGAATGTGAAACCCAGGGTGCCCTCAATTGCCGGGGTGCTTTGCTTACAGCCTAGGGTCGGCCGTAATGACCGTATTTTAGAACTTTCCTCTTTCCTATATTTTTTGAAATACTTATCATTTTTATACTAGTATACTAGTATATTTTTCTTCTTTTTAAATCTCTTTTGGTAACTCCTTGAAACTTTTTGAAATCTTTTTTCTGTAGCCATTTTCTGTTGAATTATTATTCCATAGCAATGTAATTATGTTCCCAATGTGTATGGATCGGAAGGGGTGTATTCAAGAGGAGTAAAATGACACATTCATAACCAAATATAGAAGATGGGTCCCCTTACGCTTTAAAAGAGTACCATCTGCTTCAATTTCTGGTCATGTAAACACAAAAAAAATCGATTTTCACTCAACTCCCAGGTTTTTAAGTGATCAAAGTCAACCAGATGTCCTTAATACCCGATATTGTCTTATTCCTCAAATTATGATAATCAATCCCAAATATTTCCCTCCTAACGATGACTCCATTGATGGTACAGTAATAGTAGCATATAAAAATCATATCCTGATATTTCTTTGGCATCTCATTACTTCAGTTTACTTTCTCTTCAGGCAGAAAGCTCTGAAGATGTAATAAAAGCAAAACAATCACTCTTAAACTAGTAAAGGGACCCTAACGAATCCATCATCAAAAATTTCGCCTTGATTCTTGGCATGTTGTCACTGTTTGACGTTAAAAAAGTATAACTTATTACGTTATCATTTGGGATAATATGAGATATTTATGAGATAAAATGGATTACCAAACAATGCTCTGAAGAGAGAGAATACAAATGACCGAACAAGATGGATGAACAAAATGGCCCTTTCTCCTTTTAAAGAGGTGATCCGTGAGCTTGCTTCATGAAATTAGCTGCCTAAAACCCCTTCTGCGTACTTTTTCACCAACTAGAACCAAAACGTAAAATTCTTCATATTATTTTAGACTACACTCTTAAATGTAGAGAATCTATGGGAAATTTCGAAACTTTCTTTAGAAAGCACCCTTGAGTAATACGTAAAAGTCATTATTCAGTGTTCCCTTTAAGGATTTTCTTTTTTGTCAAGATTACTGAGGCTTCATCTTGTATCTGAGATGCCTTTGAAAGCGGTTCCGAAGACGGCGAAGCAGTTCTTGGTTTCCACTCGACTCCCTCAAGATGGCGGTTAGTTGTACGCTCAGATTCGACATATCAGTGTTTTTTGGGTTGAAAAAAAAAACTCGGAACCTTTCCGACTTATTATAAGATATGGAGTGTAAATGTGAGTGAATTTCAGTCGGCCGTGGTTACCTCGGTCGATTCTCTTGTTTCCTTGTTCCGTAACATGTTAAACTTCTAACCTGTTATGCAATAAAAAGAACTGAAATCTTTTTTTGTTTTTACTTGTCAACACCGTGGAATATTCTCTCCCCCATTGAACATGGATGGTGGATGTCTTGCAAACCAATCAAGAGAAAGGCAAAATAATAGATTTGAATGTGGTATCGAATAGTATAGAGCTCAAATTAGGAAACGAAAACACCCACATAGACAGGAATAACAAATTGCGCGAGTACCGAATGAAAAAGGATGATATTGCTAAAAGCAAAAACGAAAAATCAGCAGAAATAATTATTAGCCACGATACGATTAGTAGCTCTGATTTAATAATCGATAGTGGAGATTTAAAAAGTGAAACGAGATCTGTAAAAAGCGAGATGAGTGATTTAAAAATAATAGTCGTGAATTGTGGAAGCGTTCGTAATAAGCAGGCAGAGATTCTCACTCCCGCGAGAGGCATTTCCGCAGATATTATATTGGGAACCGAAAGTTGGTTGAGTGAAGAAATTGCGTCAAGTGAGATATTTCCTCCACTCTATCTTAGTTACCATAAAGATAGATTGAGTAGAATAGGCGGAGGAGTGTTCATAGCAGTTAAAGACAATTTGAAGAGCCACCGCGAGGAATTCATAGTGGATACCAAGTGGGAAATGGTCAGGTGTTCGGTCCTAAAGAAAAGAACGGATCTAAGATTCTCTTTCGCCCCATTTACCGACCTCCCAATGACGAACTCGACAGTTTAGATGATCTATCCGAATCCTTGCGTGTAATTAGAGATAAAATGAATCCTATCATCGCCGTAAAAGGAGATTTTACCTTACCTAACATTGATTGGGAGATTGTAACTTATTCGTACTCTAGTAGAGAGAAAAAAATATATCAGAAATGAATAGATACTTTCTTGTTAAATATAATCCATTGACGATTACTCAGATTGTAGCAGTAATTTGGGGCAGTTTTAACCTTTATGAGTAGAAATGGAGTCCTTCTTCCTTAAAAGTATAGAATTTCTGTGGATTTCAATCGATATACTATGGAAACTAACCTTTACAATCTATAAACAATTGACGAATTCTCAGTTTGTAGCAGTCATATGGGGCAAATTTCAAATTTTATGAGTAGAAATGGAGCCTTTCTTCATGAAAAGTAAAGATTTCTTGTAGATTTCAATCAATATTACCTCGAAAACCAACTTTTAGAATCTATTAACAATTCACGATTACTCAGTTTGTAGCAGTCATTTGGGGAAAAATTTCAAACTATTTGAATGGAAATTGTGTCTCTCTTCCTTAAAAGTAAAGTTTTTTTGTGGATTTCAATCGATATACCATGGAAACTAACCTTAATACTCTACAAACAATTGACGAATTCTCAGTTTGTAGCAGTATTTTGGAGAAAATTTTAAACTTTATGAGTAGAAATGAAGTCTTTCTTCCTTAAAAGTGAAGATTTTTTGTACATTTCAATCGAAATTTCCAGGAAAACCAAATTTTAGAATTTATTTACAATTGATGTTCTCTCAATTTGTATCAGTAATCCGGGGAAAAATTTCAAACTTTATTAGTAGAAATGAGAGCCCTTCTTTCTAAGAAGTAAAGCGTTTTTGTACTTTTCAATCGAAATAACCATAAAAACCAACTTTTAGAATCTATTAACAATTGACGATTTCTAAGTTTTTGGTAGTAGTTTGCAACAAATATCACAATTTATCAGTAGAAAAGAAGCCTCTCTTCCTAAAAAGTAAAGTATTTTTTTATTTAATTC
>KZ309724.1:23673-34417 GCA_000376725.2 Ladona fulva
GCGAATTTCGAAAATTTGAAATGCTTTTCTGGTAGATTTGGACCTCCTGAACCCGAATCAGGCGTTATTTTCGTCCTAGCTCTTCAAATAAGCGAGAAAATCGACTTCAAAGTTTTGAAAAACGAGTTTTCTGAAAATGCGAATTTCGAAAATTTAAATGCTTTTCTGGTAGATTTGGACCACCTGAACACGAATCAGGCGTTATTTTCGTCCTTGCTCCTTAAATTAACGAGAAAATCGACTTCTAAATTTTGAAAAATGCGTTTTCTGTAAATGCAATTTCCAAAAGTTTGAAATGCTTTTCTGATACATTTGGACCTCCTAAACCCAAATCAGGCGATATTTTTTTCCTAGCTCTACAATTAAGCGAGAAAATTGACTTCAAATTTTTGAAAAATGTTTTTTCTGAAAATGCGGATTTCGAAAATTTGAAATACTTTTCAGGCAGATTTGGACCTCCTGGACCCGAATCAGACGTTATTTTCGTCCTAGCTCTTCAAATGAGCGAGAGAAACGACTTCAAAGTTTGTAAAAATGAGTTTTCTGAAAATTTGAATTTCGATAATTTGAAATGCTTTTCTGGTATATTCGGACCTCCTGAACCCAAATCACGCGTTATTTTCTTTCTAGCTCTTCATATAAGCGAGAAATTTAGACTGCTTTAAGAATGCATATGCTGTACCTGTTTTTAAGTGGTGATAGACATGACGTATGTAATTATAGGCTAATTGTTATTCAACCTGTTCTGGCTAAAGTTTTTGTGAGCATTCTTCTAGATAAACTGTCTCCTGCTATTAGCAGAATTTTGATCAATGAGCAACATGGATTTTCTAGTGGCAAGTCCACGACTACTAATCTTCTGTTACTTCATAATTTTATATCTCAAGCCCTTGACCACCAAACTCAGGTAGACACAGTTTATACTCACATCTCCAAAGCATTTGACAAAGTCAAACGTCAAATACTTTTGTCTAAGTTATAAGCCTATGGTGTATTTGGGAATGTTCTGAACCTAATTAAGTGTTACCCAACTAATAGAAAATTGATTGACTCCATGTCCTACACCTTCACTGCTACTTCTTATGTTCCTCATGGGTCTCATTTATGTTTCCTTTTGTTTCTAATATTTATTAATGATATTCTTGAATATCTAAGTCCTATTAATTACTTGTTGTAAGCAGATGATTTAAAGATATTCCACCCAGTTGACAACCATAATAATAGTATTGAATTACAAGATTGCTTAAACAGGCTTGTCTACTGGTGTAATCTGAAATCTCTTCACCTGAATCTTAATAAATGTAGCATTATAACCTTTCAGAAAAAGAAAATTCCTGCACATTATAATTATTTTCTTTGTAATAACAGACTGAATAGAGTAGAATTTGTTTCTGATCTAGGGGTCACTTTTGATATAAAATTAGGGTTTAAACTACATATCCAGACTGTAGCCACAAAGGCATATAAGATGCTTGGATTTATATTTCGTGTGACTAAAGACTTTAAAAACATTAACTGTTTTAAGCTGTTATAGATCTTTAGATCTTTGTGTAGATAAATGCGCTGTAGTAAATTTCTTCGAAAGGAAACAATTGCGTTAGAACCACCTGTACAAAATTAGTGGATCAAATTTAAATGTAGTCGACTCAGTAGAATATCTTGGAATCACCCTTACCAATAACTTAAACTGGAGCACATACATTTGAAAAATATTTGGTAAAGCAACTAAAAAGCTCAGTTTTATAAAGCGTATTGTAAGTAGATGCGATGAAAAAGTTAGAGAGAGATGCTATTTCACGTTAGTTAAGCCCCATCTGGAATATGCAGCGAGTATATGGGACCCAGAGGATGAAACAAACTCTCGCAAGCTCGAGAAAGTGCAGCATAATAGTGCAGATATGTTTTTTTTTAAAGTGCTACGATAGAGAAGCAAGTGTAACGCAAATGCTCTCAGACGCAGGTTGGGAATCCTTGAAAGAAAGGAGTTTAGAAGCTAGGCTGCGATTGTTTGATAAATTCAGAGGAAATACATTTTCGGATGACGTAATTGGTATTATGTGAGCCCCCTGCTACTTTGGCTGATCCGACAGTGAGCGTAAAATAAGAGAAATAGACGTGAGGACAAGTTGTTTTAGGGACTCTTTTTTTCCGCGAACGATACGAGATAATAATAAATTAAAGAAGTAATTCTACTCTTGGTATTTACACCCCCTGCCACATGCCGGAAGGCGGCTTGCAGGGTATTTATGTAGATGTAGATGTACATTTCACTTGTTAGATCTATCTTAGAACATGGGTCAGTAGTTTGGAACCCTTATTATACAAAATATGAGCTCCAACTTGAGAAGACACAAAGGAAATTCCTCAGGATAATTGCTTTTAAATTCAACTTAGAAAGAGAAAGGTGTGAATATGAGAGTCTCATGAGCTGCTTACAATTCCCTCTTCTATCCTCTAGGAGAAAGCAATTAGGTTTAATATTTTTACATAATGTTCTGAACTGCTCTCTCTTATAAATTTTAATTGTCCATTAGTTATAACTAGAAAACCTGATCATTTTAATATACCATATTTACAAAGAAATTATGTTTTATTTACCTTTTTACCGTATCTTAAGAGAGGCTAACAAATTCTGTAATGGTACAGATTATTTCAATACTTCAAATAATATGTTCAAAAAATTTGTTTGGTATAATGTTGTGTAGCTTTATTATAATTATAACCATTCTGTAAAAGTGACCTGAAGTTCTTGTTTTCTCTTCATTTTGTGTGTTTTTAACCTTTATTTACATATTCTATTGTAATTTTATTACACGTCTTTATATCTTAGGGAATTTCTTTATATCTGTGATAGTGTTGGTTAATTGTTTGATAATTTATTGTATTCTTTTTATTTAATTTCCTAAAGCTTAGAATTTCTAATTGTACTCAAGTTCTTATGTTATCTTTTAAATCTATGTATGATTTTATCTCCGGAAATGTCTATATATTTATATGTCAAATGCCTTTAATTTATAATGTTATTTCCTTACCTATTTTACTATTTATTTTATTTTAATTTGAAAATTGTAATTGAGAAATATTTTAACCTATGTATACTTATTTACTTTGTAACTTATTATCATCTTGTATTTCTATCATGCAATAGGGCCCATAAATAAATTATTATTATTATAATTCTGTAAATTATAGTCAAGAGGCAATTGGATAATACATTGAGACAATTGGATATCTTATAATTCCTATTTTAATTTCATATTTGATGGTTTTCATGGTGCATTACAGAATGTTCCAGAATTTACCAATCCTGTGATGGATGCTGCTAGTAAGAGCACTCTTAAAACTATGGGAAGGACACATCACAACTCTATGGTGGAATGAAGAGTGTGCAGAGGCCATCAGGAGGAACAGCAGATAACTTTGAACAGCAAATACCATTGATCTAATTTTAATCTTATACAAATTTTCATCAACAAGTATGTTGAAAATATAAGGCATACCAAGATTAATTTATGTTGAAAATGTCAACTGCATTTTCTGATATAGATACATAATAAGTACATCTCAATAATAGACAAGAATTTTTCATTTGATACTAAAAGAGATTCAAGAAACTATTATGTATTTATATTAAAAATTAATTGCAAGGAAAACCTTTGGTGATTGTGCAGATTAGAAATTGTTTAACGACTCAGAAATAGGGGACACAATATCAAGAACAAATTTCCTTTAGCAACTAGATTTAACAAAATGAAATCATTCAGAGACATGATTAATTACTATTAAGCTAGGGAGTTGTTTGGTATGTGAAGAGGAATTGCAGGTGCATTTATTATACCACCAAATGTGTACTCACCAAAAATTAATTTTTGAAGTGTACTTTATTCTCTGACCTGCCCTTCATTCAGAAATTGACTGCCTGATCATTCATTATCAGGGCTATACATAAATTGTTAACAGTCTTACTTAACTCTGAATTCAAATTTTTCTCATTTGTACATTTATAGAAAACATTTGACGACCTATCCCTCAAAAACATGTCTGCAATAAATAATGAACATCTTTAAGAAATATTTAGGACTGAATTATTTTTGAAAAAAGTTACCCTGCTCTTTCAAACTGTAAAGGCAACATTCTTTTCCATTTTTTCTATTTATCATTCAATTATTG
Source organism: Ladona fulva (assembly GCA_000376725.2). Lineage (NCBI taxonomy): Eukaryota > Metazoa > Arthropoda > Insecta > Odonata > Libellulidae > Ladona > Ladona fulva. Next base: position 27,844 of record KZ309724.1, read on the forward strand.
GCTATAATTTGAACTTGTTATAATTTGACAATGCAAAGTCACAGTAATCATAACACCAGACCAGCACAATCATTTTAAAAATGAATATGCAATATCTATAATGAGAGAGGAGGAAATTGTTTCAAAAAGAACTGTTAGTAACAGAAAATACAAAATGATATGCATACCAAGAACTTCTTATAAATATTATTATTGCTCCCGGTGGCCAACAGAGAAAATAGATCTGTAGATTTCCTTAACCAGGAGAGAATGGAGTTCCCTCAAGTCACTTGCAGGGTCACAGTTCTCCACCCTGCTATTCTGAGCTCCCAACATTTTCTTGATTGATTCTCCCTTTCCTCTACAATGTGGCTCACCTCCTTTCCAAATCTACCATCTCCTCTTTCAAGGAACCTTCTCTTCCTTCAACAATGTGGTCATCCAGTTTCTTTTTCATCTCTTCCTTTATCGAAGCTAAAAGATCTGTAAAAGATTTTTGAGTCATATAGTAAGAAGTCTGAACTTCAGCATCAATATAAAATTTTAAGGATTGCAAAAAGATAGCACAAATTATTTTATAATGCAACATACCTAATATATGTGACAAACTTCTAGCAGAATTGTCTCCAATTAAACTAACCTGAGTACATTTATCAGCCTGTGTACACTATTCACCTTCAGAAAATTTTCCTTTTTTTCAAAGATTTATAGCTTGAGGCTGGCTTCAACTCTTTGATAGAGCATTTCATGATTCCAAGAGCTATAAAATGCTTCTTGCTTAATGCAAGGACAAGAATATCTCTCAAATTAAAAGCATATGCTTCAACATTATCAATTTTTATGCACCAAATGCACTAAAATCAATGTTTATATACCAAATGAACCACTTGTACTGTAAATGCTAGTGACCGATATCTCTGTACGTTTTAGCTCTGAGAGGCATACAATGACCAATTGTCAAGAGGTTTCAACTGCACCCTTCTTCCTACAGAGAGAGAATGTGCAGGGTAGAATGCCACCCACGCTCTCGCAACCAAAGAATTGCTGGATGCCTGGATACAAGAGGAGAGTGCTGTTATGGATTTCAACTTCACCACGGAGTCTCCTAGTCCTTTATACCTTGGAGAACAAAGATGTGGTGAAGATGGGTGTAATATTAAAATGGGCGTTTGGCTGAGAGCGCACATGCTCTATTCTTCACTTTTTTGCAAACTTGCCAGTCCACCATTTTGTAACTAATAGGACTATTGGTCCTAGAATTGGCAAACATTTTTCTATCTATTTTTCATTTTTATCTATTTTTCTATTAATATCATGACAGTTATAAGAAGATCCAAGAATGTAATGTTTTCTCTAGATTGGTTTGGCATGGAATGACCTAAAGCAATAAATGAATATGTTGTATCTGTAGAACAGACTTGTATTATTCCAGAACTCTCCATTCTAGGCAACATTTCTCTTTTATGCGAAATGCCTTCATAAATGAAAAGAAAAAAAAAAACAGTGATTCTTTTGCTTGAATAGAGGTAGGGAGCCTGCGGCCATCAGGCCATGTGGGGCCTTTTGAGCATTCAATATGGTCTTTTGGTCACTTTCTGAAATAAATACTTGTATTAAAATAACTTTACTTCCCAAAATTCCTAATCACTCCAAGAAATAAAGTGAAATCTGTGTACTGAAAAAATGAATTTGTATTTTCATATTAGGTAATTATAATTTCCTCACCTCCCTCGGGTGATTCCTAGAAATTGGTAATCTAGAGCTTTCATTTTGTTCTCCACGCACTAGCTCCAAATGGCAATATACCACTTAACCCTTTCCCTCCTAACATTTAAAAGGACAAATTCCACCTCCCTCATAACTCACCCAAAACCACCCAAGGGTCCATGTAGTCCTCCCCCGTGAAACCATCCGCTCAAGTTTTTTCCCTTTGCTGACTGTTTTAAACCCCATGGCCTCCCATATTATGCTATTCTCACTTCCTACTATCTCTGCTCCTCTTATTTCTTTCTTCTTATGAGATGAATATGCGTCAATGATGAAATGCTTGTTTACTTATGAGATAGTCACTTGGGTTTGCTATGAAGAGGCTAAGTTTCCCCAGGGGATAAGATTTCCTAACTCATGAGCATCAGGTCGTAAATATTATTTTAAGAGCCTCTTGGATGGACAATGGTTTTCTTTATGCTAATGTGTATGACACTCGAGATAACAATCTGCCAATGTAATTAAGTTTCTGGGCCAGAAAGTAAGACGTCCTTTTGCAGACCAAAGCATTCTTCATTCTTCAAATCAATTTTTAATGAAAGGCACCAAGGATGCCACTTAGCTCTTTATAAACATAACAGGATGAAGAAATGGTTTCTAGCTAGCATCTCCCGCTTCTCTCCGAAGTTTGCATGGATAACATTGATTGTGAGAGTGTTCCTTCATCTAATATAGAAGAAGAATTAACACAGTGTGGTGATTCTTCTTCAAGTGATAGTTATTCTGAAAACAGGTCACACAATCTTCAAGTGATGTTGCAGGTGATAAAGGATTACAGGCCAGGTGGCATGGTGGAATTTGTAGCACCTCCTGATTTTGAGGACGATTGTGGTCTCATACATAGCTTGGAAGTGGGTTCAGACGAGGTTTTGTATCTTAAGTTAATGCTAAGTTATGATTTTTTTCAATAATATTGTGATTAATACAAACTTATATACAAAGCACCATCAAAACTGCAAAGGAAGGATTGATAAAAACTGGGTAGATGTCACTGCTGATGAAATTATCTTTGATATACAGGTTAATGTATATATGGGAATTTTTGATTTACCAGTGAATATAGATTACTGGTAGAGTAAAGATATTGATTGTCCTCTCATCCGTAATTGCGTGACTTATATTTGGTTCATAGACATAACCAAGTACTTTCATTTGAATGATGTAACTTGTGAAAAAAGTATGGAGAAGAATGTTATGACTGTGCCATAATAAATTCAGCTATAGTAAATAGTTTCATCATTCACAAGCAAACTAATACACCTTCAGGCACTAGGAACAGACAAGCACAAAAGATTTCTGTCTGGCACTCTATCAACAGATGATAGGGAATTTCACTTTGATTTGATTTCACCTTCACCTTTTCCTTTCATATACAATTTACAGTTACTATTGTATAGCTATTCGTGATATCAAAAAAAAATTCTCACCCTTGTCATGCTGGCAGTTTTTAGGTTAAATTTTTGTGAAAGAAAATTGTGCCTTATGGGCTGGGAAATATGGTAAGGCCTTTGCCAAAAGTTATCTATTAGTAAACATTAAAAAATGTACTAACATTATTTTGGTTTTTCATGGCCTCCATCATCATGTAATTTATTCCTGTTGAGCAGCAAAGTCTGCCTCAATGACTAGTTTAAATCATAACCACTATACCATAAATATTTAAAATCTCTGAAGAAGAAATTAGGCTTACAAGAAAAGATGAGGTGTAATGTAGTTTACCCTTTTTCTTCTCACTGAGTTAGAGTGCTTCAAGTAGAAAAAGTCAAAATAAATTAAGCACAACCCTATGAATATATTTTTTCACAGCATTCAACAAAAAACATCACCAAGATGAATCCCACTTTTCAGCTTCACACATACCTCTGTTGATTTGTACTAACACAGCCAAGAACAGGACTGAGGGAAAAGTAATGAAACAGACATTTTCTTGTTCCTTATAACAGAAGACCAATGAAGAATATCATCAAGATAACTTAGCAGTGTAGCTCCACATTGTTATTTAAAATATCTTTCAAAGAAAAATTGTTCATTCCTTTGAATAATATAATTATTTTTGTGAAATGATTACTCATGTAGAGAGATTACAATTGAAAACTTATGGCATAAATATCCATCCCAGAATTTTGATCAAATTTTTGTTTGAAACTCTAAATTAAGAACTGGTTACATAAAAATAAAAGCTGGCAATATTTTCATCCTCAGTATTCAATTTTTACTACATAATATATTATCAGGCATCTAACAAAGACAAAATGCATCAATTTGGTGTACATTTCTCAGGAATTGAATGATGTATGTACTATTACAAGCAAGGAAGCCTCCTTCACTAGTGCCTCTATTCACTTTCACAGTATTGCTGATGAATCCATAAGGATACATTTCACAGGAAAGATGGAAATTGATTGTATAAACCTGTTCCAGTTTTTAATCTGATGGTTCCAATCCAATCACCAGAGAAGGCTAATATCTTCTTATCTTCTACCAAAGGAATGAGAATTAACAGATATGAAGAAAAATTGATTGAGCTAAGCATTAGATAAACATTTCTGAGATCTCATAGTCCCATAGCTCTCTCCATTCAACTATATAAATACAAAAATAAAATAAATCCAGAATTTAGTCCAATAAATGCTTGGTGAACCATTCTCAATGCACTCAAATTTGTCAAAACACTTGTTTGGAAAAAATGAATATCCACATTGCAAGGTTGTCCTTGTCCTCTTGCAATTATTAACACATATTCAGAGATTCTACTGCACCACATTAGCAATCAAGAAGCTTCTCTTTTTAACGAGTTTTGCATTCCACAGATGAGGCGATGACCTGCAAAAGAATGAATTACTTAAGAAAATATTTTGTGCACAACTGTTAGTAAAATACTCCAACTGCAGGCTGGTTCAAGCTTAACTTCTCTACCATTAGTTACTTAAAGCTCTGGAGAGGAAATGAGGCTTACTAAGCAAGACAAAAGATGAGGTAATGAGCTGGCTTCTATGCCTGGGACCTACCCAATACATTTTTAAATGTCATCAATTTTTAAAGCACTAGCACTATTTCTTGAGTAATATTGAAGCATTCAGCCCTGGTTTCACAAATTTGTTTAAACTAATGATAATAAAGATCTCTAAAGAGAGATAAAAGTTTATTTTATGATTTAATTATAGAGAACCTTCTAAATTTCCTCTTAAATTTTTGTTGATAATGGCATGGCACAGTTACATAATCAAAGTCCCCCAATTGAATTAAGACTGGAGAATATGGTGGATGTGGCAGGAACTTTAGGAAAGCCACTTTTGTCATGTTGGCTATGTGAAGATAACAGTGACCCAGTTGCAGAAGGACCTCATAATATCCACCAGATGACTTCTGATGAATCACTTCATTGAGTTGGTGCATGGGTTGAACAAAGAGATCTGTATTGACATTGTTGTTTGCAATAAGCTCACAGAAAATGAAACCTTCCCGATCTCTCCACATACACAACATTGTCTTCCAAGGATGAAGTTCATTCTGACTCACTGTGTTATTTGTTTATTGAAACTGAGCCATTTTCCCACCAGATCATATCAACATAAACTCACCATTTTTCCTTGCCTGACATCTTGGCAAGTTACAATAGTGACATCCCATTTAAGGGCAAAATAAGACATTATATTAAATCAAACCTGAAAACAAAAACACAAGTGTATAAATGGAAAATTATGCTTTCAAATAAAAAATAATATTTGGATGTGGAAAATGAAAGATTCCAGATTTGGGTCCTGGTCTAGTCACACTTTTTTCAGGTCCATTTTTCGTTGGCATAGAATATTTGCTACATCATTCTTTTTAAGCAACAAATGGCAAAATAAAAATACATGGCAGAGGCTTATGCCTCGACCCAATATTTAGTTTTATGTAATTTATATCAATATTCAACAGTAAGAAATTTTTATATTATAATTCTTGCAAATTCTAATGAATAAAATTATTTGAATTCCTTCCTTAAAGATTCTTATACATCAAAATCAGCAAGTTTATTGTGAGTTACTTAAAGTTGAAAGATAGAAAACTATCATTTAAATCACTCTAAAAACTTAATCATCCCATTTTCAAAACAGAATATCTAAATTAGGCATTGCTTATTCCCCATTTTTCTTAAGATATTTCTGTAGTTATTCATTTAAAGCTGCTAATTTTCATCATCCACTCAAAAAATGGAATTATAAGATCATCCCATGATTTCAATTTTGAGTAAAAACTCTGTTTACTCCAACAAGATGTCTTTAATTTGCAAATTCTATGTATCAATTAATTCTTGTTGCCTATGAATGTAGGCCAATTTAAGGGCCTACATTTAGAGAAAAGTGTCTCATGCGTAAGAAATGCTTTCCTCACTGAGTTAGAGAGCTATGAGTAGAAAAAAACTATGTGCAACCACAACTATGAATAACAATTAGCTTAGAACAGTAAAGAGCAACCTAAATGAATGCCTTCATTCAATATTATTTATTCAACATTAATTATACTCTTGGACTCACAGCTGTGAACAAGATTGGAACAAATACACAGAATTGTATTAACAATACATAGAACATATATATATATATCTCTTTATATAGACGCTTCTCCGGATATATATATATCCCCTCCTCACACTGCCACAGTTCATTGCCTCATCGGGGCGGAGGGGTGTTAACGGAGGTTGGAGGCGATGTATAGCTCAGGTTTAACCATGCTAAGAAGGCTTCAACAATATCTCCGGCCAAATAGTGAGAGTGGCACTCATTCATTCACCAACCGGCAGTGAGACAGCCTGGTGAATCACTGTCTTTTACCCTCCAGGCGC
>KZ309726.1:17488-57287 GCA_000376725.2 Ladona fulva
CTCAACGGAATACTGCGTGAGATAACGTGTCTCAAACTTGCTAAAAATCGCTGTCTAACTGTAGAAGGCTGCGGTAGGGGGTCAAACAAATGACTATATCTCAGCAAATATTTCATCGATGGATGTAAGACTTAGGAAATGTTCATAAAAGATATCAAGTTATGTTCACACAAAATTTCATTGAAATCGGTGATGGTCGAGCGGGGACCGTTGGTCCACTTGACATGGAATGGCCCCTAGATAATAACAAATTCAGAAACTAGTGCAAATGACCTTAGCTGTGGAGGAACCAATAAAACTAATTTTACTACTACTATGAACATCAGAATTGGCGGGTCTTCGCTAGCATTGCATTTCCATAAATTTAAATAAGTTGAGACTATTTCTAAAACCTCACCTCTTGGAAACTATATTAATTATCAAGAGATGCAAATTTTTGACAAGAACGAAGAGTAAGAAGGAAATCAAACGTCATCAAACATCACTTTGAAATGTGGTCGTTGACTGCTGTCCTTGTCCGCTTGCGGAATGAGCGCTGAGTATGTGTGGGCATTCCTTCCATGCATTCCTTCCTCACTTGATAAATACTGACATCTGTAATCCGCTCGAATTCCCACAGCTGCCCATTTCCTTGTCTCTTTTTTACGATGCGGTTCAATGAATTGGGCCCGCCATTTTACTTTTCCTCTCTCTTAATGTGCACACTTTGTGCGCTTCGTCACAGGTGGTCATTTGGAGATGCCCTCCTAATTTGCCATGTCAACAGCAACATCAGTGAGACCGACGCAGTGTTTCCATTATGCGTCAGCATGTGCACTTGTTTGTGAGTAGTTCCCGCTATCGCGAAACGCCTCGTATTTTCTGACCTTTTTCTCAACGTACGAAGGGAAAATAATACTCCTTTGGTTTCCTTTACTGTTAGTCTCATCGGTTTCCTTTCTCCTCCGTGTTATCCATTCTAGAAGCTTCTGAAGCGTGTTGTCGACTGAGTGCATCATTCACCATGATTATGCCCAAATAATTTCTTCAGAAGGCTGGGCCGTAAATGTTTTCGAACAAGTCTTCGTTTCAAGTCTGCGTAGAATATGTAGAGGACCATGCAAATCTTCCACTACTCAGTTTAGAGGACCATGCAAATCTCCCCACTACCCACTAGCTTTCTTTATGATACTGTTTTGTCTAGATGTGCGTTCTCTTGACTGTTTGGGAGGTAGGGTTGCTTACTCAGATCAGCATGTCGCGCAGACGTCCGCAAAGAATATTTAGTTTTGAATCTGCTAGTCCTAGAATGTCTACTTTCGTGTCTTTTTTCTAGCGGAATTGAATCGGCCCATTACATTTATTGTTATCAAACATATTATACAATAAATATTTCACCTCATGTCATAGATTTTGACTCTTTTACCGGAAAGTTAACCCTGCAATACATGAAACAATAACTTAGGAGAGATACTCCCTTTTCTTGTTATAATGACCCCTCACCCAGTGCCAAAAAATGTCCAAGAGCGTATGATGGCACAATAAAGTGGCTTGAATGTATATTTTTCTACCTGCCGTTTTCTCGAAATATCCAAACTTTGAATTTCTAAGTTTTCTAACTTTGAAAGTTCTAAAGTAAGCCATCAGAAATAGCTGTTGACGCATGATTCTGATTAATGGCGACTATTTCGTCGAAGAAAACTGGCATACACATTCATTCTCAGAGAACCATGAGCGCGTATTCAAGGAATCGAAGAATGAAGATATATTAACATTTTTTCGATGTTATTCTGCTATGTACATCCGCAAATATATGCAATATTTATTATTCACTATAGAATGAATATTTCCTAAAATTCAACCTTTTTATTATAAGGTGTAAAAACATCTTATAACCCGTTTAATTTGTGATGGTGGATACTATGGACCCTTCGTTATGAAATATAAGAAATCGCTTTGAGGACTTGCGCAAAGGAATAAATACTAAAGCTAATCCCCTCTTTTGTTGCATCAGAAGGAAGAAGTAAAAAATGTTAGTCATCGGAATGGGAAATTTTGGATCCATCGGGTGGATTACTCAGATGATTCCGAGTATCCTCTCAAGTATTATTTTGTTTTTTTATGATCAGTGGATCTTAAGCATCATAGCCTTTTGTGGCGATACCCTCTTCGCGGGGCATTAAACGGAATCACGGCCCGAATAATCTCCACAAGCGTGTAAATCAGAACGTCAGCGTGTAAATCAGATTTCTTCTTCTGGGAGCCATCTCCTCTGAGTAGCCCATTGACCTTTCATGAACTATCTCTCACCCTGAACATCGCAGAATGAGTGCTTGCGGGGGGTGGTTGCGTCTCTAAATTCAACATTTCGTCACCGCTTACGCCGACGTTGACGAACTTTCTCCTCGTATTATAAATTCCTCCCAATCCGTAATGCAATGGAATATTCGTACATATGTTTTCATGGCATACTCTCTGGTTCAGTGCTTCCAATCATTATTCCGCTTTGGAATATACCCGATAGTATGATATTTCCGATTTATCATCATATCTGCGCTTCATATTACGAAATGTTTTATTGTTTTATGCCTATTTGGTAACTAAATTTTCAACTCTGTCTACTTCTGCCAATTATAATGCTGATTAAAACAACCGAACTTGTTTTTAAGTTGCGTTTGTGTGTCGCGACAGGAGCCATCAAACTGCTCTCCTTGTCCGTACGTCTGCCTTGAAGTGGGAAAGGTTTGTTATCTCAGATGCATATCCATAGAAAGGAAAAAAAGATTGTGGTCGTAATTGCACTGTTGTTATTAATTCACACTACAGAATAATAACAGTGATAGGTTGTTTATTTCGCCATTACCCTAACAATATTTTCTAATTATAATTATTTATTAATTTTGTATAAAGGTTTTCAATTTATTATCTCTAAGCTTCTTTCAAAGAGCAGCTCTTAAATATTCTTTGTATGTTACAGTTTCAAAAATTCGTATGCATGTAATTCATAGTCTATCTCGGCTAATTTTTTAGATTCAGGCGAGTTACAGTACTTTTGGTGATCTTTTATTCGGGTAGTGGGGAATAAATTGTATGGATATTTCCAATTTTTAAGAATCCAATCCGTGAAAATTCGTGTTGTGTATGAGATCCTGCAAAAAGTATTGTACTCGAGAATTAGAAAAGTACAGCGAAATGCGATACGTTTCGTAAACATTGTTACGATAAATCGGTGAGTGTCACTGAAATGCATCAGGACGCAGGATGGGAATCTCTAGAAGATAGAAAAATGTATTAAAGATTCAATTTATTTAACGGAAGGTGGGAATCTCTAGAAGATGTAAGATTTAAAGAAAGACTAACTTTATTTAATAAGTTCAGAGAAGGTACTTCTGTAGAAGATGTAGCCGATATTACATAAGCCGTTCGGATTCTGAGAGAATTATCAGAAAAATAGATGCTGGAACGAATCGCTTCAAGAATTCATTTTTTTTCCGCCAACGATACGCGAAAATAATCGATTAGGGAAGTAGAGTCCCGCCAGCCTAAAAGCGGCTTGCAGGGTACAAATGTAGATGTTGAGCACTAAATATTTAAGTTCCTGTTTTATCAATAGTTATTCTTTTTCTTTTCAGCCCGGGATTTTCAATTCTGTATTTACTTTCATGATACATATTTCATCTGCAAATCTTCGAAGAAGGAAAATATTCTCTCCGCTACCAGTAATCTAAGTCGCCATTCTATACTTTCAAAATCTTAGATAGATTGAAAAGTGATGTTCGGCACTGAAATCATGCCGAATATAATTTAGAACTTTTGGTGAAGTGGTTAGCACTCCAACCCCAATATCCTGGGTTCGAGTCCCTGCTAGTCGGATTTTTCCTTTTAGGGACTTGTTGCTCATCATATATATATAAAGCAAATGTCTGACCGTCCCCCTGTTTATCTCAGACACGACTTGACTTAGAGATCTGAAACAAACTGCATTGTGTTTCTACGATGCTGAAACCCCCAGGAAAACTATTTTCATCTCTGTAAATGCCCGGGTTCAAACCCAGGAGCACAAAATACGTTTCCATAAGAGATATACGGAAATTACGTTTTCATGACTTGCAGAGGTCGTTTCTTTTAAAAAAATTAAAATAGAAACACTAAAATGGTCCTACGAAATTGAGAAAAGTGTCTCAAGAAAGGAAAATAATCATAGAATCTTATTTTAGTCGTGAATCATTCGTATAAATTCGAAATTGCGAGAACTTTGATAAAATAGACGTAAAATTCGTAATTTTTTTCGGAAATAAACAACCCATCCCTTTCACGACCAAGGCAATTGTTGCACATTGATTTCTTGAGATCTTGAAGACGTTATGGAAATGGTCTTTGAAAAGCAACTTAAGAGCAGCTTTTTCACCAAATGCCGCCGATAACCCAAAACTCTTACAGGAACATATTAATGATGATGCTCCTTTATCTACTATGAAACCGAATGTCGAGCTGGTCGGCCTGTTGCCTTTGCTTTGCCACCAAAGCCTGTCACCTAGAAGTCGTGCCCAGTTTGTCTACCGATGCATTTATAGCTGCTCTCGACCGATTTATTTCGCGACGTGGATTATGTGCTCACGTATATTCCGACTGTGGAACTAATTTTATTGGAGCTAGTAGATATCTAATGGGAGTGAACAAACAATTTCACAATTCCTTTCTTGAGGATAATATCACTGGTATGCTTATGAGTAGACATATTACTTGGCATTTTAATCCACCAGCTGCTCCACATTTTGGAGGTTTGTGGGAGGCAAACATGAAAGCTGTCAAGAATATATTGCGAGGGATAATTGGGGAACGGTCATTGACGTTTGAGGAGCTGTCAACTGTGTTCTCCGGAGTTGAATCAACTCTCAATTCACGGCCTCTCAACTGCACTCTCAAATGCCCCAACTGAGCTGGAAGCGTTGACTCCAGGACACTTTTTAATAGGTGCTCCGCTCCTTAGCACCCCAGATTCGACCACGATAGATTTTAATTGTAGTAGGTTATCTCGCTGGCAACTTGTACGGCAAATACGAGGGTAAGGTGGAAATTTTTTGGCCTGACACAGAGATGGCGTTCCAATCAGCGAAAATGTATGATCCCTGCCTGGGCGCACGTGTCATTAGTTCGTTCTATTTTAATTGTTTCCTCTGCTGTCCCGGTAACACAGATCTTGATCCCGGTAACACAGATGCTAAACATCTTGAGACACAAGCCGTTGCTACTGAAGATGTATGAAACAGCTTGAATTCTAATCGATATAAACGACAACTAATAAGTTTTCCCTTATGAAATATATCATAAAATCAACAATTTTTTAAATGAAGTACTTAACATGCGCTATCAATTCTTTCAATAACAAGTGAGTATTGTGAATAACATTCTTCCCTTGAAGCACTAGCCGGTTTTATAGGACGAATACGCTTTATTGTTGTAATTTAATTTTGATACATCCGAATAAATTTAAAGTAAACTTTTATACAACCAAGTTATTTCCGTTTAATTGCGTTAATTATTAATGCAAATACTATGGAAATTTCACTTCAGCTTCCTACCGATCACCGAATGTATAAACATTTTGAAAAAAATGTCTGGCAGGACTGATCTACAGAGGAATATTTTTTTGATTTTCCTTCTTGAATTGAAAACGAAAAACACATCAATTCAATGAGTTTAGTGCGTTTTTTGTTTATCGGCTAAATTCTCTTCATTTCACTGGCTAAATATGTGATGAATTATTGTTTAATAGTTAAAATTAAATCGTCATTCTTATCTCTGTAGTTTTTCATTAGAAATTCAACCATTCCCTAGTTTTCTTATCTTTATGTCTTCCTGCTGATGGATATTAATCATGGTTTATTAAGTTATTATTCATTTTTAGTATTTACGAAAGCGAATTTTGTGAACTATGCATAAGAAATACTCTATTCAGAATAATGGTAATATACTCTACTGCTTATCTCGCAGATTTAACCTTTGCTCTTACAAACACTCTGCAGAATCTGCTTATGTAACTAAAATGGATTTAATGATAATAATAATCACCGCCGTCCTACGACATGTACTTCCATAACATATTCTTCGTGTTATGTGAATGTTGTATTTCGTTTACAGACGTTTCTGTAAATCTGAGTAAGAAATAAGGTCGGAATTTGTATCATAAGAAATCAAATTTAGTAAAGATTTTTATTTCATCATCAAATATTGTTTTAAATTCAATATCGCAAAACCTTTCGTAAAGATACGTATATCAAAATTTCGTCGGACTTCGCCCAATTGAGTCCTCAATCTCTGGATGGTAAGCTTATCTTACATGATTAATAGCTATGAATTTGATAGTAGTGCTTCATTTTGGATGGACTTCTGATTCGAAGAACTGGATTTTGCTTAGAGGTTTCATGAAAAATTTGTTTTATCGTTAATACAGAATTCTTCTGCGACAATTAAACTGTTATTTTTTCAACTGTGAGTACATTCTGATTAAACTGAAGAAGTTAGGAGTAGATTGGCTGCTGAAAATCGAGCTTATTATGCCTGTAAACAGCTTATGGCGTCAAAATACGGTCTAGGCACAGCAAAATGAAAATATATCGATCAGTCATAAGACCCATTGTGACCTACAGTGGCAAAACATGGTCCATTACAAAGAAACAGGAAGATATAATTAATGTGTTTGAAAGAAAGGTGATGAGAAAAATCTATGACCCAGTACGAAGTGAAAATGGACTTAAGATGATTCGGAAAAATGAAGAAATAAAGGATCTCATTCAACGAGAAAGAATTGTTTGATTCATTAATTCAAATTCAGAGAATCAGGTGGCTTGGGCATTTTCACCGTATGGAACCCTCAAGATCCGTTAAGATAATCGATGACTGGAGACCCACCGAGAGAAGACCAAGAGGAAGACCAGGTAAAAGATAGAAGATCTGAGGAAGATGGGAGTCAGGAACTGGAGGACTACCGATGCTGATAGAAACACCTGGAGAGGACTCGTGAAGGAGGCCAAGGTCCACGGAGGAATGTAGCGCCACAGGAAGAAGAACAAGTTTAAATTCTGAAGGAAATTTGTACTTTTCGCCATTATTTCTCTCAATCGCATATTTTTCTCGCTTTTCATTCGGTGTAGAAGTAGATAAATATCATTCCTTCAGAATGATATTTAATTTCCACAAAGCCTTGGCCATGGAGTTTAACAGCTATGATTAGAGCATAGTATTATTCTAAGATAGGGGCCCGTAGATTCTCTTCTATCTTGTTAGGCGGCGTCACTGCGCTCGCCAGCCACGCAGAGGGATTCGATTCCCAGCAACGGCAATCTAACTGCTTGCATTTTTCGGGGAGGAGGCGAAACTCGGCGATATCTTTCCGTGGAGACGCCAAATTTCTCACTTAGGAATAATCGAGACATCGCACAGTGGGCTAGAATCGAAAAAAGCTGACCAAAAATAAGAAAATGGTTTTTTGGAGGGAGGATTTTGAATCTTCGCATGGCTATTCTTATATAAATTCTGCATATAATTACCAAATCATTATTCTTACAACCGCGCATAAAAATTCTACTGGGGGTCAAAGTTGACCAAATTTTACGAAAAAAGCCGGTCTTCGATTTTTCACAAATTTCTTCAACTTCAAGCCAACGCTGAACCCAAATGAGCAAACTCATCGGGTAAAAAACGATGCTGTATTATAAACCTACTCTTTATGCTTCATAGTACTTGGTTTGAATGATCTTAGTAGAATATTTGCATAAGTTATACAACAAAATGGCGAACCCATATTTTACGGCAAATTTTCACCTAAAGCGAGGAAAATAGTAGTGATGTACCACGATGTACACGGGCTAACTTATACCACGATGTTCTCTGAAGCTTCCTAAAGAGGAATCTGAAATAAAATCCTGCGACAATTTGCGACGCCGATTTATATACCGATCTTCCATGGCGATGCAAGAGCCATATCCGCGCGGCGGAGCGTCACCCTCCATGACGATCTCTGATTGCACTGTGCATCGTCATAGTTGGCCCCAAAAAGGCATTTTCCCGTTAAAATACATTGCGTGGATATTCAAAAGATCGTTTAGAGCATATTCCGCGAAGAGAGAAGGTTGAAAATCTTGCCATCATTAGAAGATAAGGATTTCTATTGCATGCAGTAAAGATTTTTGCCCTAGTAGCCATACGTTCAATGCAAAGAGGCATCATATTTTGCCCATAAGATTTACAAAGGGCGCCTTTTAAAATTTTTTTAGGGGCACTTACCTAAGAGCAAAATAGCTTAAATTCGGGATATGAATAGTATTCGTAGCTGTATTTCCTATTCAAGCTTAACAATTTCTAAATTGATCCTCGGTTCGATGCCAGGTTGAATTAAATACTCCTCTATCAGATATGTAAAGAAAATACTAAACCTATTTTGAGGTACTTCACGATACGTTTTCACCACCAACCCTGGAGGAGATTTTAAACCGTAATATGGATAAACGATACAGATTCAGGAGCAACTTTGTGGTACTTCTTAACTTGTAAAAAATCCATCGTAAACAAACTTTTACTAGACCACTAATTTAGTGGTCTAGTAAAAGTTTGTTTACGATGGATTTTTTACATCGTAATATGGATGAACTTCTACAGAAAATATCCTTGGTTCGATGCTAGTACGGATCAAATTTTGCTCATAAGATTTAAATGGGGTGGCGGTTTAAATATTTTTTTTTTTGGGGTACTTCCCAGCATAGGTTAATTTTTACTCCATAAAAGCTGTCCAACCGAACTAGACAATCCATGGTGAATCCCCCCTTCCAAAAACCACACTGTGTTTCGGAGAGCAGCTTGTGGTTTTTTGGTGGAGATATTGGCCGGTAGCTGGAGGGGACCGCTTTATCTTTCCCCTGCTAAGATTGGAATTATCACAGACTTCTGCCATTAGTCTGGGAACACACCTTCACACCAGAGTCGGTTTAAGATTTTAAGTAGCTTCACAGTACCTGAAGGAGGGAGATTCCTTAGGAAAGCATTATGTATATGGTCACCACCAGGACAGGTGTCTCTCATGGCTGCAGATAGTTCCCATAGGCTAAAGCAGTCATTGTAGGGAGTGTTGAGATTTCCCGTTCTATAATCAATAGGAATATTCTACATTCTGTGTTTGATGTGGTAGAACAATTCATCACAATTAGCGCTACTGCTCATCTTCGCATAACTTTCTTCAAAGGCACAGCTGATGTTCTGTCAGTAGATAGGT
The DNA here is from genome assembly GCA_000376725.2 of Ladona fulva. Lineage (NCBI taxonomy): Eukaryota > Metazoa > Arthropoda > Insecta > Odonata > Libellulidae > Ladona > Ladona fulva. The sequence continues at coordinate 26,736 of KZ309726.1, forward strand.
GTGTGGCCACCAACTTCCAGGCAAGTGATTGGGGAGATGCGATGGGTGTATGTGATGCTTTTCACTTTCTTTCACACTTCAGCAATGGGGGTTCTCTGCATTATTGTTGATAAAAACAAAGTCCAGGAAGCTTTCATTGCTGATGAAAATGCCTGAATGTATTGTAAGGTATCAGCTGTATTTTCAGAAAAGTTAAACCATTTTAAAAACATGCCAGTTTGCCTTACGTAAAAGCCAATTGCCTGCATGAGTAAAATGTTCTGGTGTGTAGCTAGGCTTTTCCAGAAGTAAAGGGAAATGGTCACTGCCACACGGATCTGAGTGAATAGTCAGTGATGTGGCGTAAATAACCAACATCAATATGACAAAATAAATTTAATATAACAAATATTTCAATAAGAATTCAGCAGACAATTGCTGATACAAGCACCACAGCCGATGACCGATGATCATTGAGAGAAAGAGCGGACGACCAGCATAGAGCACGTGGCGTAGCGATGGGGTTATCTTGGCGGTAGAAGGCGACGTGTGGTTCAGCAAGTATTTCGAAGAAGAGAGAGATAGTCCTGGTACTGGCTAGGCCCTCGTTGTTGCAGAAGTACCCCTCTAGGAGAAGGCTTGGAGGGGAGGGCAACCACCACACTGTCATTTATGGAACAGTCAGGTTAAAATATGTTGCAATGGAACTGGAGCACATGACTAAGTCGATCACAGAGGTCTCACCAATAAAGAAGTTAAAACGGATCTTCTCCACATTATTGGTGCACACTTATCCACACGGCGTCTGTACCTCAGTGAGGCATCTGCAAAGGCGTCTGTACCCCAGGGGCGGCCATTATGAGTGACAGTGGTGTCACGTTAAGAGAAAGGCTGAGGAAGGCAATGGGAAACCACCTCGACCACCACAAATTTATCCCTAGCAATTATGATGTGCCAATATAAGAATATTGTAAGTGGCGTAAACAGGACTCAACCCTCTACGGGGAGTGTCGTGCCCGGCAGTGATAGGAGTAAGGCTATCTCGGTTGTCATTCCACGAAACCCTTACCCAGGAAACGACAAGAAAAAAAGACAGAAGATGGCCAAGGAAACAAGTGTGGGAACCTGGAAAGTTAGGACAATACTTAGGAAAGAGAAGTTGGAAAATGTAAAGGTAGAAATGAAGAGGTCCAACATTAACATATTAGGGCTATGTGAAGTGCGATGGAAGGATGGGAGTGATGAAGTCAGAGTAATTTTCAGTGAGGGAAATACTAGCCAGAGGGAAGTTGCAGTAGTGTTAGACAATAAAGCGGTAGGAGCCATGATAGCCAAAGAGCTAATAAGCGACCGTGTCATGTCAGTAGAAATAAAGGTTGAGCCAGTAAACAAGGTGGTAGTTCAGGTGTACTTGCCCACTAGTGAACTGTTAAAATATCTTACGGATAAGCTTAAATTATCATACTAAAGCTTAGTTATTGGAAAAGTAATCTATTATATGATAAGACTGCTTACTTTTCTTCAAAGTACTTTTATATTTTGACAAGCCCACTTCGAGTTCTTAAGAGTAAGCTTAAATTATCATAAGACTAATTAGAGTCTGAATGATTCAGCTTGATTAAGTCAACTTAAATTTCTGAAGAGTAAGCTTCAAATAGGAAGCGAGCACTTCGGGCAAGCTTAAATATTATAAGACTGTTTTTTTTTCTCAAGCGTAAATGTAAATTGTGATTAGACAGCATAGTTTTCTTTAGAGAAAGCTTAAATTGTGGTAAGACCGCTTAGTTTTTTCAAAATTAAACTCGAATTATGATACAACCGCTAGGTTTTCTTAAGATTAAGCTTGTAATATGATAAGACCCTTTAGTTTTTTCAGGAGTGAGTATAATGAAAAGACCGCTTAGTTTTCTTAAGATTAAACTTGCATTCTGACAATTGCTTAGTTAACTTAAGAGTCAGCTTCAATTATGATTTGACCGCTAAGTTTCCTTAATAGTAAATTTCAATTATGATATCACCGCTCATTTTATTTAAGAGTAGGCTTAAATTATCATACTACCGCTTGGTTTTTGGGCAGATTTCGGCATCTTTATGATAAGAGCTCATTGTTTTCATAAGAGTATGCTTATATTATCATACTACCACTAAGTTTTTTTGGAGAGTGAGCTTGATTTTTACAAGACTGCTTAGTTTTCTGAATAGTAAGTTTAAATTATGATTCGACCATTTACATTTTTAAAGAGATAGCCTTTTTTTGAGCTTGAATAATGTTAAGACCGCTCAGTTTTCTTAAGAGTAAGCTTTAATTATGATCCAACTGCTTAGTTTTCTGAAGAGTAAGCTTGAATTATGATGATACCACTTTAAAAGTCAGCTTCAATATTGATAAGACCGCTTAATTTTTTTTAAAGTAAGCTTAAATTAACATACGACCACTTACGTCTTGGAAGAGTTGGCCATCTCAATGATAAGACCTCCTAGTTTTCTTAAGAGTATGTTTATATTATCATATTACNAGCATTCACTAGCAGAAAATCACAGAATAAATTTCAATGACACCAAAGTATTATGCAAAGGCAATGGATATTGGGACAGGCTAGTGAAAGAGGCCATTGAAATTAGACTCAACCGGCAAAACATCAACCAAGACGAATGATAACTCCTCTGATCTCATTTATGTACGTAGTTATAAAATAAAAATATTTGTTGGCTGCATTATATGATAAGATAACAAATGTTTAGGGAAAATACCAACTTCTTTCTCTATCTGTAACCTTAGAGCATACTCGTAAAAACTTTGTGAATCATAATAACTTTGTTCAAAATAACAGAGAAAATCCAAAAAAATGGTTCTTTTATTGATAGCAATATCATAAAATTACTTGCTAGTTAATGTTACCTTCATCAACATCCCAAAATGTAAAGTTTGAAGATTTCAATCACAATTGGAAGAGAAATGATGATATAATTAACAAAATGAACATAGTTTTCATCTGTTCGCCAGATATTTTTGGGTTAGAGAGAGAGAAGATGTTATATCTTCATACAGAGAGCCAATAAGACAGGACAAAGGATTGCATCCTGTCATCAAAACCATGCATTTCCCATGGCTGAAATCTGCAACATTAGCATAAATATATAAAGTTAAATAAAATCGTTTCCAATTTTTTTAGTATTGAGTGAAGTAATGCAGGAAATAACATTTTAATTTATTTTAGGTTAATTAATAACATAATCGCAGATAAAACAAAATTCTAAAATTCAAAGAAATTGTTGATGTTATTCCAGTTTTGTTTTAAGGGGTACTGTTACTTCTCTAATGCAGGAAACAAGAAATTTTTAACATCAAATTCTGCTTAAAATCATATTGTCTTTTAGTATTATTAATTTGGCAGACAAACGTTTTTGAGGCAAATGTTCAATAGAAATTATTGGAGAGGTGGAGAATTTTTGAGAAAACGCACTGAAGAAACTAGTTGCCAGCTGTTTTTGGTCATATTTGCTCTGTAAGAAACTTCAAGTGGGAAAGTATCGGAGAAAATTGTGAAATTATTTGCTGCAAAGATATTTTCTACAAAGAGAGAGCCTTCATTTGGTCATATTTCATTCCATGATGAATCTGTTTTTTACCAGGCTGACAATTGGGGATGAATAACAATTTCCTTAACTGCAGCGATTCTCATACAACGATCACTAAACAGCTGACCAAAATCTTCTCTGACACTTGTTTATTTGGTGTGTTTGCAATTTGAGTTTTCAATGAGAAAGACATATTGTAATACATGCTATAAGGAATGAGATAAGGAAATATGACCAAATGAAGGCACTCTCTTTGTCCGAAATGCTGACAACAATACGACGAGAAAGCACCCTATCATATGAAACATCCCATCTCCTGTGAAAGGATTGCAGGCTCTGCCATGTAATGCATTACCACCAGAACAAAATTTGTTTTTCTTATGTTATTTATAAACTTAGAAGTTTTGTATTTACACAGAAAATAAACTCACTATTTTCTCCAATACTTTCCCACTTGAAGTTTCTTCCAGAGCAAATAAGATGAAAAATAGCTGGCAACTACTTTCTTCACTGCATTTTCTCAAAAATTCTCGACCTCTCCAATAATTTCTTTTAAATATTGGCATCCATAAATTTGGTCCATGGTGATTTGGTCCACTACGATTTGGTCCCATAATGATTTGGTCTGCAGCAACTGGGTGCTACCATGATTTAGTAACAACATGCGATAAATTGGTAGTTGAGCAAGGCTGAGATTTGTCATAATTAATTGTTATCGTTATTGCTGGATAGACTGCAATAATTTTGGTAATATTCAACCTTTTGTTAAACAATAATAAGAAATATGCCTTACTGAAATTGGAGTGTGCAATAGAGGAGTAGCAGAATGACTCTACAAGTAACTCTTTCCATAGCATGCCATTAGGAGAAAATTTGATTAATGCCATCATTCAGCATCACTCATATCTCTGAAGTTTTTATATCATAACAAAGATGGTTGAGATTGAGACTATGTAAATGCAAGATACATTTTCCTCCACCCTGTACCAAAACACAAATGAGAAATACACCATACATTAAAACATGGTAGGACCTGAGTTACAATTGTAATGAAATATTTGCTAATTTTCTAGTTATTGAATGTATTCCCAAAAATAAGATATTAAAATGAAATAATCTATCAGAAATTCTTCATCCATGTACGTGTTCTGTGAGTCAACTTTCAGGGTTTATCTCTCTTTATAAATATTGACATGCTGCAGAACTAACAGAGATGACTCTGAACCTTCTTCTTATTCTTCTTCCACCTTTCTTCCTAGGCTTGTGCCTGTTTCCTTCAGTACAATTCCCTAACATCCAGGTTATCTTTCAATCAGGTTATCAGGCAATCCTCCTCAAAAGTTTCATCTCCGTGGTTTCAAATAGCCTTCTGGTTTTTTTTAGTATCTCGTCAGGTCTCTCCTACATACATCAAAATTGGTCTCACTAAAGCCTAATATATTCTGCCCTTTGTTTCTTTCCTTATGTGCTTGTTTCGCCCGATTGTGGCATTAAGGCAGCCAGCAATTCTGTTTACTTTTGCCACTTGCTCTCCTACTTCCTTCTCAATATCCCCAGAGTTGGAAAGCTCAATGCCCAGATATTTAAAGGCCATTTCTTGCTGAATGACTGTCCCATCCATCTCCAGTTTGCAGGCGAGAGGTTCTTTTGATGTAGTCATACATTTGGTTTTCTTGGGAGATATAACCATGTTATATTTTTTTGATGTTGTATTAAATATGTGCAGGAGTCACTGTAAATCATCCACACAATCTGCCAAAAGCACTGCATCATCAGCATAACAAATAATTTTTATTTCTTGATTTTCCATTCTATAGACTCAACCGTTTTAACCTTTTTAATTATCTCATCCATAACCATATTGAATAAAATGGGGCTTAGGGAGTCACCTTGTGTAATGCCATTGTTAGCTGGAATGGGATTTGTCAGTTTTTGGCCTAATTTGGCTTGAACATAATTTTCTGAGTATATGTTTCTGATTGTGTGGATGAGGTTGATGAGGTATCATACGGTCCTGTAGAAACTTAATCACGTCTTTAAGTCGGATTCTATCAAATGCTTTCTCTAGGTCGATGAAACAAATATATCCTGGTCTATTCAATTAGATGGACTTCTCAACCACCTGTCTCAAGATGAATACTGCATCTGTGCAAGATCTTCCAGTTCTAAATCCTTGTTGCTCTTCTTCTAATGTTGGGAGGGAGTTGATTTTCTTTGTAATTATTTTTGTCGTGAGTTTGAGTGCTGAATCCAATAAATTAATTCCTCTGTAATTAGATGGTTACCGCCTATCCCTTTTTTTAAACGAGGGAAGCATAATGCTTGTTCTCCATTTGTTTGGCATAGTGTGAGAGCTGACAATCTTATTTAATAATTTCAACAGTTCATTTGTTATGCAGGAATCTCTCTCAGGTTTCTATCCGGGTCAGGGCGATTGTAGTGATCGATGTTTCGGCTCCTATCTCAAGTGTTCAAAGCTCATTGCCACTGCCTGTCTCCCATACGTAGCCACGGTCTCCAGAAAAATCAGTAGAATATTGGCAAAACATAACATTAGAACCATCCACAAACCCCATGGTAAAGTTGGATCAATGGTCACCAAAGTCAAAGATAGTCTTGCTCTTAAAACATCAGGAATCTACAGCGTCCCATGCGAATGTGGACTTTTGTACATCGGGGAAATGGACCATTGAAACCTGCCTTAAAGAGCACTCGAGATGCATTTGTCTCAATCAGCCAACCAAATCTGCAATAGCAGAGCATTCACTAGCAGAAAATCACAGAATAAATTTCAATGACACCAAAGTATTATGCAAAGGCAATGGATATTGGGACAGGCTAGTGAAAGAGGCCATTGAAATTAGACTCAACCGGCAAAACATCAACCGAGACGAAGGACTCTTCCTAAGTCAAACTTGGAACGGAACACTCTGCAAGATCCAAGCGCACAGCAGGAGGACCCTTTTGACCAATAAGGATGAAGCAATAACCCAGCTATCAGAAAAGTGAAAGGGACAATTCAACAGACTATATATACCGGACCCCGAACGATGTTCTCACATCCTGAAGATGCCTGCTGAGATAGGAGCCGAAACGTCCATCACTACAATCGCCCTGACCTGGATGGAAACCCGAGAGAGATTCATTCATGTATTTCGCCGGGAAAACACTTGATCTTTGTTCATTTGTTAGTTGGCGTCTTTCATATTTCAGTAATTCATTGGTATTCTATCTTGACCTGGTGATTTTCTGTTCTTTAAGGCTTTCAATGCTTCTTCTACCTCTGAGTAATTAACTGTTGCATCATTGTTGTTGACATTAATATTTAGGGCACTCTCGTCAAATGAATTTTCTGTTCTTTAAGGCTTTCAATGCTTCTTCTACCTCTGAGTAATTAACTGTTGCATCATTGTTGTTGACATTAATATTTAGGGCACTCTCGTCAAATGAATTCGAGCTTCCTTCAAATAGTGCCGTTATATATGACACCCATACTTCTTCTCTTATGTGACTAACTTCTATAAGGTCATTGACTTCCTTTCTTTGTTTTCTAATTATCCTCCATATTTGTTCTGAACTAATCTGAACCTAATTTTGCTAAAAGTTATTCATTAGTGAGTACCATTGATATTCCAGTATATCTACATCTACATAAATACCCTGCAAGCTGCCTTTTGGCATGTGGTAGGGGGTGTAAACACCAAGAGTAGAATTACCTCTTTAATTTATTGTTATTGGGTAACGTTCTCAGAAAAAAATGTCATAAATCTAATTAAAATTTTAATTCGTTCCTCTAATTTTGTACATGTGGTTCTGATGCAATTGTTTCCTTTTGAAGAAATTTACTACAGAGCATTTATCTACATTAAGATCAAGTTGCAATTTTTTGCACCACATATGTATATGAGCTAAGTCGTTTGAGAGTAAAGCACTATCTTCCTCACTTGATATTTCTCTATATATTACTGAATCATCGCAACGCGTTCGACTTCAATGAAAGCGGTCCCGGGTTCGATTCCCGGTGGGGGCCCACGTGCGAAATGACCTAAGCTGTCGAAGCACTTTTAACAATACTACTACTACTACTACTGAATCATCCACAAATAGATTCCCAGTAATTCTGTATTTATATATCAATGGTATTTAAACTTTATGAGACTTATTTGCATAGTCTTATGATTACATTTTTCTTTTGGTATTCCATTAATAGAGGTTCATTAGCCTTTTCATGCAATTTAGAAGGTATCTGTGTCTCATATCTGTAATTTTTATCCCTTCTTTTTGCTTTCAATATGAACTGTTATACTAAAATATTGGAGATTATTGATTATCATGATTGTAATAAAATAAAATGGCTTCTTTTTCTCTATAGATGGCTTCCAAGGAGATGTTCATCTGTTATTTCGAATGCTTTTACCAATGGCAGTCAAGAGGGTCTATAATTTACATAATAAACAGTTAATCAAACTGTTCAGTAAGGTGAGAATGTATTGATTGTCATGATATATTTTCATTGGTCTTCCCAAATCTATGACATTTACCCCTTATTATTGAACAGTCTGATGTGGTTATTCTATTAGGTCAAGATATTTAGTACTCCATGTCAGTGACATGATAAGTACTTTAATTATTTTTCAAATTAACTTATAATAATAAATAACAATAACACATAATTTTTTGATCTCTTAAAGGGGGAACTGAGGACATTTCAATCATTTCAAAATTCAATTTACAATCAGAAAACTTTATATCTGAAAAACTGTCTCATTGATCTCTGAGGTTCACTGGATGACTTGAAAATGAAAATCTCTTTTGGTAACTTCATTTTTTTAGTTACATATCTGGAAGACTTCACAGAGTCCAGGTTTGAACAAATGCATTTAGAGTGTTGATCATGGAAAACTATCAAAAGATATTACGGCCTGCCTAAATTAGTCTGCAAAGTAAACCTTATTTTTCCAATACCATGTTCCCCCCACAGCCTCTTTGAGCCTCTCTCTTGTTCACTTCTGCAGCAGCACTCCTATGATAACCCCTCAAAGTCATAGATGTTACCCTAATATTGCATTGATGTATATAATATCAATGTCTTGCTTTGTCATTCTTCTTTCAAATGGGCTCACCAGGGACCTCACATATTCAACTCTTGGAATTTGATCTTAGTCCATTATTTTTCCATAATCTTATTTCCATGCTGCCATATCCTTTTGTCTGACATTTACATGCAGTTGCCTTACCTAATTGAACTTTTATTCAGATATTTTTCTTGTAAACTGTAGACTTTCATATACCTTACTGCTTGTCCCTGTTGTAAGTAATTTATTTCCAGCTCTTGGACATCCTTCTCAGTGTCTGTTAGCCAGGTGGTACAGTTTTTCTTGTCACAGCAGAAGTTGGAATGGTAGTTATTCTGTCCTTTCCTTGTCCTTAATTTTAAAACCAGCTACGAAAATCTTGTTGCTGCAGAAGGAGGCAAGTTTAGTCATTCTCTTTACAGTAAGACGTTTTGGAGAAACAATCAAAACTTAAGAATTAAAATTATTATTGGTTCTTTATTTTTGCTCTCTTGAAAATCTTTTTAATGGATTTTTTATCAGACAGATCCTCAGAAGTTTGAAGGTATTCCCTGGCTACATCTTTTTGAATTGAATTAAATGGTTTAATTGTTGTAAGTTCATAGGTTTCCTTGTTTATGGGTTTGATTGTTTGTCTTCAGCAGCTTTGTTGGTTTGCAATGAGCAAAATTCATTAATTGGGTTCTTATTTGCAGAGCAAAAATTGTATTATCTTTCCTTTACTGCCTTTATTCTGAAATAGAAGAAATCTTATCACTCCTAATGGCTGTAATGTCTAAAATTCAGAGGAAAGGAAATAATTCCAAAATCAAGTGAATCATACCAGTAGAATTTTACTGCATCAAATTAGGGCTGATGACAAATAATACTGTCAGAAATTTAACAATAATTATCCTTTTTCTGATCCTGTACAGTTGCTTGTAACAGAGTATTTAGAAAATTCTTGAGGAAGGAATTGTTTAAAATCATACTGTGTACATTATTAATTGAATCAATAGAAATAAATGTTATGCTCTTAACAGAATGTTTTGTAATATTTTATTTAGATCTTTGGATGCAGTATGGAAGATATGTTAGAGCACCTGGAGCAAGGTGATGTATCAGAGACTATCAGAGAGTTCTTTGAAGACAGTGAAACATGTCCTCCTTCGAAAAAGAGTAATTTAACTCTTCAAAAGGTATCTTCTCATGTATAAATTTCATCTTTGAAAATCCATTAAAATTTTATATTAAAATATATTATAATGTGGAAGAGATCAATGAATACATATCTTCAATTTTCAGGAAGGATTCATTTTAAATATTCATGATATTTAGCTATAAAGTATATTCACTAACTAAGAATTCATAATTATAAACTGAGCTAAATGTTTATGATAATAAGTAATTATCATCATAAAAATAGAGTAGAAAGTTTCTATATGTGTATGTGAATGGGCATTCAAAATTCAAGTACCTAAACCTAACCTAACATTCAAGAACCAAACGTTGCACAACTTTCAAACGATGGTGAAATGCATATCCTTTGCAGGTGTGTAATGGGCTACTTTTTATTTACCTAACTATTCCTGGTTGGACCCCAAATGAGCCAAAGCCTTTCCATAGAAATAAATGTAAGATTCACTTTTATCACTCACAGGCTTTATTTCTGTAGCAAAATTAAATTAGAAATAATANATCCTTTGCAGGTGTGTAATGGGCTACTTTTTATTTACCTAACTATTCCTGGTTGGACCCCAAATGAGCCAAAGCCTTTCCATAGAAATAAATGTAAGATTCACTTTTATCACTCACAGGCTTTATTTCTGTAGCAAAATTAAATTAGAAATAATAGCCATTCAAATTCGAGACTTGTGAAATTGAATAAAGAATCTTATTTTGGACCAAGAATATTGCATTCAATTGGAAATAGCAAGATTTTTGATAAAATATGCAAACATTATGAAATTTTTGATGTTGTAAATTACCCAATCTCTCAACTACCAAGGAAATTGGTAGTTGAGTCAGAGATCATACAGTTTTGTATAAAATTATGAGGAATGTATGCCCATTTCAAAACAGGGTAAGAAAGATTGTAAACTTAAAATATACATAACCGGACAAGATCATGTAATCTTTTGGCTGTCGCGAGAACTATATATAATTGATATGTTTCCTTTCATACCTCTTTGTGAATGGTATTCTTGTATACGCAATTGAAATAAATACAAATAAAAATTGATGATAAACTACTGGAGGCACATTCAGCGTTTTACATTTACAATGATAAAATGTGTGGACAAACTTAGGACCAACTAGGAAGGTTCCTTAATCAACTTGATTTTGTATATTATAAGGGAGACAGTTATTTTTTGCTTTGTCACAACTAAGGAGATGGGAAAATAAGACATTCACAAGTACTGGAGCATGAAAGGGAAAATTTTTGAGGCACATAGAGAGATTGTTAGCAAAATTAGGTCTACAATGAAAATGTCATTGTATTCAATGTATAGTTGTAATGTATAGTTGTCAGGTGGATTTATATTTTTGAGTATTTCATTTGGTTAATTTCTCTACTTATTTTTCTATTCTCAGTTTAAATCCTTTGTTTGTATATTCCACATATGCATTTTATAGTGTTAATTTGTCCATCAGTTTAATCTCTCAAATTATGAAGTGAAAGAATGTACTTTTTGTTGAGTAAATAGTTATTCCCAAGGAGAAACAGACATGAAAAAAGCCTGACAGAACCAGGACTTGAACCCGGGTCTCCTAATTGCCAGTTGGTTGCTCTATCCATTGAGCGATCCCACCAGAACATATCTCCATGCCATTTGGAGAATTTTCAGGCAAGGGCTAGAGCAACCAACCGGCAATTAGGAGACCTGGGTTCAAGTTCTGGTTCTGTCAGACTTCTTTCATGTCCGTTTCTCTTTGGGAATTTTCTTAGGTGCACGCCTTATCATGCCAAGTAACCTAAACCCTTTTCCTTGTGTGTTATCCTTAAAGAGGGGTTCTCCTTCCACCACTTTGTATGGTTGGTGCCTATATGAGGCTGTGAATGATGCTGCTTAGTCAGATGAACTCATGTGCCCTTGCGTACGTAGTCTCCCAAATCTTCTTCTTCTTCATCGCCTTTTCCCATGTGGTATGGGGTCGGCATTGTTATGCTTTATTTTTCTTTTCCAGTTCTCTCTCTCTCTAGGGTGTCCTCCCATCTCCAGCCTTTCTCTTTAAGGTCTTCTGCTACCTTGTCCTTCCATCTCATCTTAGGTTGTCCTACCTTCCTCTTTCTGGTCACCTCTAATCTCGCCACTCTTTTACCAACATATTCATCTTTGCTTATTTCCACATGCCCAAACCACCTCAACCTTCCTTCCTGTATTCTCTTCCCAATTGGGCCCACTTTAGTCATTCCTCTTATAAAGTCATTTCTCACCCTGTTCTTTCTTGTGACGCCATTCATCCACCTTCACAGCTAACTTTTCTGTCACAGAGGACACCGCTCAGCTTTCTCCAGTTCATCCACCCACACATTATTCTGTGCTGTATTTCCTCATCCAGTCCTCCTTCCCTTTCCACGATCGATCTTATATATTATAACTTTCCTTATAGATGTCAATTTTTCACCCTGGAGTTCTATAGCCTCACTTTCTTCCTCACTCGTCGACATGTACTCCGTTTTTGTTCGGCTATACCTCATACCTCTCTCCTCGAGCACATTTCTCCATTTTTCCAGTGTCTTTTCAAGCTTCTCTCATGTTGTTTCGCAATTTTTTCTCTCATGTTGTTTCGCAGGACAATATCGTCTGCAAACAATGTGTTCTATGGTGCATTTCTCCTTACTTCCTCAACCATCACATCCATTACTATATCAAAAAGGTAAGGACTAAGCGCTGAACCTTGATGTAGCCCAACTGCAACATGGAATCCTTCAGTGGTGCCAACACTTGTTCTCACTTGGGTTTTTGCCCCTTGGTACATTTCTTTCACTAGCCTTACATATTTCTCTGGCACTCCCTTCTTTCTTAAGCACCTCCAAACTTTCTGCCTGGCCACCCTGTCATACACCTTCTCCAGGTCGATGAACATCAAATGCAGACCTACTTGTTTTTCTCTATGCCTTTCCATGAGCTGTCTCACTCCTTGTCTGTACCACTCCTTTGCTTGCCTCTCCGTCCTCATGGCACCCCCTTGGGTTCTCCTCATTCAGTATTTTGTTGAAATATTCTTTCCACCTACTCCGGATCTTATCTTCTTCTCGTAATACCACTCCTGATGTGTCCTTCATTTGCCTAATTGATGTTATATCTTTCGAGGCTCTATCTCTAGCTTTAGCTATCCTAAGAATCTGTCTTGCACCATTTTTCTTCTCAATTTCCTCATAAGCTTCCTGTATTGCCTTTGCTTTTGCCCTTGCCACAGCCCTTTTTGCATTTTCCTTTCTCATTTTATACGTTTCCATGCCTTCTTGAGACCCTGTCAAATCCCACCTCCTCTTCGCTTCTTTCTTTTCTTTTATCTCTTTCTGTACTTCTTCATTCCACCACCACATTTCCTTCTCCTCCAGTGGCCCCTTTCCTGATGTTTTACCCAGGATCTCTTCTTTGGCTTTTCTAATGAAATTGCTGTTTATTTCCCACCATTCCTGTACCCCTTCTGGTAACCTCAGTTCCTCTAGTACCTTTTCTATGAATTTGTTTCTTAAGGCTTCCTCCTTCAGTTTCCACCACTTGATTCTTTGCTGTCTTTGGTTTTTGTGCTTTACTTTGGTATCTGCTTTAATATAGCAGTCCGCCACCACTAGTCTATGTTGTTGCGTTAAACTTTCTCCATTTATTACTTTACAATTCCTCATCTCTGGTAGGTATTTCCTCCGACAGAGTATGTAGTCAATCTGGCTCACTCTATCTCCACTCTTGTAGGTAATCAGATGTTCCTCTCCCTTCCTGATGAATGTGTTGACAATAGTCAAATCATACGCCACCGCATGTTCCATGATTCTATCTCCCTCTCCATTCCTCTCTCCAACACTCCATCGTCCATGCGCTCTTTCTTCTCCACATCGCCTTCTTTGTACATGCCCATTTAAATCCGCTCCAATGATTACTCTTTCATTTTCAGGTATTTCCATTATTACCTGGTCGAGTTGCCTCCAGAATACGTTCTTTTCTTCCTCCTCACAGCCTGCTTGTGGTGCGTAGCCACAGACTATAGTGGTTGAGCCTCGGCCTATCTCAAGCTTGACACACATAATTCGGTCACTCTTCCATTTCACCTCATATATTCCTCCCTTTAGTTCTTTGTCAATGATTACTCCGACTCCATTTCTTCCCTTCTCATCCGTCCCACTGTAGATAAGCTTGTATCTTTCCGCTAGTTCTTTCTCTTTATTTCCCTTCCACCTGGTTTCCTGTATGCACAGTATATTCACCTTTCTTCTACTAATTAAATCTAATATCTCCCTGCTCTTTCCATTCATCGTCCCAACATTCAGCGTGCCAATTCTTATTTTCTGGGTCTCTTTTTTCAATTGGATTCAATATGGTAGCCCATGTCCATTTCTCACAGTTTTCGGGCGACATAACTGCGCGTCGCTTGCGGGGAACACCCTAGCCATCATTTTCTCCTTTTCTGTCATATCATCCGAGGTTTTGGCAGGACTTTTTTACGGCCGGATGCCCTTCCTGACACCAACCCTCACCATTTATCCGGGCTTGGGACCAGCACCTAAATGGGCTGGGTTGCCCACCTCGGTGGCTGGTTTACATAGTCTCCCAAATGGCATAGAAAAATGTTCTGGTGAGATGGCTCAATGGATAGAGCAACCAACTGGCAACTAGGAGACCTGGGTTTGAGTCCTTGTTCTGTCAGACTTTTTTCATGTCTGTTCTTGAGAATTTTCCTAGGTACATGCCTTATCATGCCAAGTAACCTAAACCCTTTTCCTTGTAAATAGTCACTCCTCTGTTTCATCGGTTATATTATACTTATATTTACTCTCAAATGTTTTCTTGAGGGTATTTTCAGTTTCAATTAATATTTTATTTATTTATATTTAGCCTTTCAGAATAAATGGGAAGCAACTAACAGAACAAACTGATTGTATAGATAAACCAATAATTTTTGCTTTCGACTGAATGTGTATTCTTGTTACCTTTTATTATTTAAAAATGTTTTAGATTGATTTTAAAATTTACTTTCTTATCTGTGGAGTTGAATTTTAGCTAGTAAAATTTCATGCATTTTGCAAAAATACTAAAAATGAAATAGTGTTGTTGTATAAAATAGTTCCTCAAGTAGTATTTGTAGACATCTCATGCACTCATTATAACAAATCATTCAAAAGTAAGGATGTTAATGGTACTGATGATTGATTTTATTTTACTGCGCATTTATATGATAGTCTCTAATTGGCTGTAGTTTTACTTCAGGTGGATGAGTGGTTAGAATATCTCTCTAAACTCACTAGAGAAGAAGACCAGAATCATCATTTTGTGAAAATGGCCAAGATGTGAGTAATTTAGCAATTAACTCCTAGAATTCCAAATTTTAATTACATTGATTTCTCTCAGGTTTTGTTAGTAAGAATTTAGTATTTTATGTTTTTATTTCAGGAAAAATAGTAGGAATTTGATGCATTCTTTCTTATATATTTTATTCTCTGAGTTACAATTGAAAATATTTCTGAAAATGAAAGAATATTACTTATGTTACTTTCATAATTTTCACTGTCAACATTAAACACAAGCAAAAATAGATTCTAATATTGTAAATAAAGCAGAACAAACATATTGAATCCTTCATTATGTTTGCAGTATACCAGAATGATAGACTTATTCTTGTAAGACATTTTTGCTGTTTTGAAATCCTTAGAATGTAAAATTTGTAAAATTTCTCCCCACTTTTGGTAAAATCTCTGAATAAATTTCTTTTTGTAGGTGCACATCAAATGATCTGAAGATGGTCATTCGATTAATAGTCCATGACATAAAAACATCAGCTGGGCCTAAACATGTGTAAGCTTTCTTTTTTTTATCCTTTTATGTCATTCCCTATAAAGGTATATTTTTATGTATTAGGTATGGGAGTAAGTTTCTACTCCTTTTATAAATATAGTATTAATAGTACTGCTCATATTTTAATAAAACAGTAAGACTTGTATTTGGAAGGTGTCTCTGTATAATTTACTTAGTAGTTGAGATTGATTTGAACGTAAACAACAATCAATTCTTTCACATTGAATATGTCAAATTTTTCCCACCAAGCAGTGTTTGCACAAGGTCATGCTATGTTATTTTATATCAAAAAAAGTCCTGCAGAAATTTATCATTTGCTCATAGATATTTATACATCCTATAAATAATGGTTTCACTGATTTTGAAATGGCAATTTTGATGTGAATGACCAAGAACCAAAAAATAAAAGTAATAAAATCAATGGAATCATCCATGACTTTCTAAACCTCCATAACAGTAATAGTTAAAATAACTATGTTTAATTTCTACAGAAATCTAAAATATCTAAGACATCTAAAAAAAAATGTTTCTGTAGAACTTTAGCCTTGTTATTTTAAAGATTAGTAAACAAAAAAAGTTTGAGTATTCCAGTTTGCAATCATTATTCAATAGACCCATGTCAAATGCTTGATGAGCTGATAATTGAATGTTGATTGATCCACTGTTGAAAAAAAACTGCTGGCAATAGGAATAGGCACAAAGAAGGATATTCCATACAAGTTCAAAGAGAGAGGCCACCTGTGAGATGTTGCTTAAACTACAAAAAAGAAAAATGTTTGTGCATTGTATAGTCACAAGTGATTAAAAATTGATCAATTACAATTAATTGTTAGCTTAAAGATGTCTAGTGAACCAAGAAAATCCACTCCAAAATGTACAATTGATGGTTTAAATCTTAAGTATTTGTTGGGTTCAATAGAGTTTTGTATATTATAACCTACTGAAAACATCTATAACCATACCCAGTGATCCTTTGTGACTAAAATAGTTAAGTTTGAACTTTGATTTGTTTGATGGAAAACTGACATAAATGGGATGATAGGTATGATAAGCTGATAAGCTACTTTGCAGTATTAGGCAACACCGTGCTAAACCTGAAAAAGAAGTACTTAGAATGAGAAAATAAGGAAATCTACCCCACCTGCTATATTCACCAGATATTGCTGCTTCAGATTTTTGTTCATTTCAGTCCATGCAGTCAGTTATTTCTGGATGGAGAGTGACTCACTTCTTAAGGAAGATTTTTGACACTAACATAGAGGCATGGAGTAAATGCAAAATAGCCTACATTCTAGAGGCAGGAAAAAATTTGCTCAAGTTGTGCTAAAAATGCAATCATTCGTATTCAAATGTATCCATCTTGCACATTTCCAGTGGCGTGTACTATTCAAAGTATTCTCATATTTATATATTTTTTTGGAAGCTGCAGTTATTCTATGTTCGATTATGCAGTTTATGGACACTGAGATGCGAGAAGGTAACAGTTCCTTGGGGGCATGTATTGTAGGTGTGGAAAAGGGTAGTTAACAAAGGCCAATACAAAAGATAATGATTTATTACACCGCTGCAATCCAAGTATTTGAATAAAGAACCATTTGAAATAATCTCNCACTCTTCAAGCTGCGGCAGTTGTATGCTGCGAAGTGTAGGGGGTTATTTCTTCTGTTCATGATGGACCTCTGTAATGCCACCACCTCCCGGACAACCTATTATCATATTTATATATTTATATATTTTTTGAAAGCTGCAGGTATTCTATGTTTGATTATGCACTTTTTATGGACACTGAGATGTGAGAAGGTAACAGTTCCTTGGGGGCATGTATAGGGTAATTAACAAAGGCCAACACAAAAGATAATGAAGAGAATGAGAATAGTTGTACTTTTAATGAAGATCATTTGCCGAAACTAGTCATGAGGTTTTATTGTTTGTTTTTAATAATAAATATATTGTGGAAAAAGTACAACTATTCTCATTCTCTTCATGATGTATTTCCACAAAACATCACCAGCAACTGTGAATTTTACAAAAGATAATGATTTACTACACCTCTGCAATCCAACTATTTGAATAAAGAACCATTTGAAATTATCTCCAAGATCGTGGTGTCAGTACTTTGTTATAATATGGATTTTACCATTGATTCTATTCACATAAAATTATTTTATATCTACCGTTGACTCGCAGTTATATTCAATAATGACGGATAGAGGTTCCCTGTGGGCGCATGCTACCACTGGTTGATATGCGGAATTAAAACCATTCCAAAGCCTGAGATAGAACTCTAATATTTTTCTTCCTCAAATAAACGCATCTTATGCATGCACGCAAACACATATGCTAAGGAAGAGAAAAACATTTTATATATACATGTATATGTATTATTATACATACGTACATATCTCTTTATATAGACGCTTTTCCAGATATCTCGTTATATAGATGCTTCTCCGGATATATATATACATACAGCATACTAAAGATCAGGCAGAAGGAATTGACTCACTGAGCCGGCAATTTTTTTGCCGTAAAGCCCTAGGTTTGGACACCTAGGAAAAAAGCGGACATCCACCCTAGGCATTCTAGGAGGTTCGATTCTAGGAGGCCCCAAAAACGGCCATTTTCCCATAAGAATGCATTGAGCGCATTTTCAAAAATTCGTTTAGCGTACTTAGCGTAAAGATAGAACGTTGAAATTTTCGGAATCGTTAGAAAATGATTTTGTCTTCCGTTTCCTGCGAGAGCTTTTTACCTAATGGCCCCAGGTTCGATGCTAGGTACTTAGTGCAAAACATTCAAAAAATCATTTAGGGTATTTCTAGGTAAGATAGAACGTTGAAATTCACCTCAACGATAGAGATTAGACACCTCTATAGTAGTATAGTTTTTCCCTGAGGGTCCTTAGTTCGATGCTAGGGAAGTTTTTCTGTCTGAAGTTCATGAATTCATTTAGGGTATTTTTCGTTAAGATAGATTCTTAAAATTCACGGTGTTGTTAGAGTAGATGATTGTCTATTGTATTCCGTAAAGCTTTTTGCCCTAAAGGCCCAGGTTCGATCCCAGGACCATTCGAATGACAGAATTTTCACAGATTTTCACCATGGTCTCAGAAATAAATTCTGTGGAAAGTAAATCTTTGATTTCTTCTTTGTTATTTAGTTGACTTTTAAATAAAGAGAGAAAAAATTGTCATGTTCAATGTGTATTGAATATTCAATTGTGTGCTATTTTAGTTGTATGTTTTGTAGAAGTATTTTCTTCTTCAAAGCCAGCCTTGTCTACATATTTATCCTTTTCTGACTAGTTTTTTTATGTTTCTGTTTATCTGCATTTTTAATTTTACCATGTTAAAATTGTAAAGTATTCAATGAAGCTATTTCTGCTTTTCTAATATTATTTTGGCTTATTTTATCTCCAAATTCAGAACTATTTCATTTTTTACTTAATAATTTTATATTTATGAACTAGAGAATAATATTGCTGAATGATAATTGATTGATTCAGATTAGAAGCTTTGCATCCAGATGCTTACAAAGCATTCCAAACTTCTCGTGATCTTGATGCAGTTATAAACAAAGTATTACAAGGAAAAACACTAAAAGAAGTACTGTCTTCTCAGTCAGACAAAGATAAAAAATCAAATTCAGAAAACTCCTTAGGAATCGGAATTAACATTCTGACACCAGTTCTTCCAATGCTGGTAAGTATTATAAAATCATTTTAAACTATTTTAACTTTTGATTTTCAGAATAAAATAATGTAATAATGATGTAACACACAATCTTTAATTTTTTGTTCATCTATGAAAACAGCATTTGTGTCTCTTTTTTATCATAATTATGTTAATCATTTTGCCATCCTTGGTGACAAAGAAGTTTGCATGCTTGCCTACCAGTAGTAAGATCCCAGGCTCATGTCCTGGTTAGTTTATTTCTTTTCTGTTAAAGGAATGGGTGTCTTTTATTCAAACTAACTGATTCCTTACTGTAGTTTTCCAGTGTATGGAAATTTGTGTGGAGATAATTAAATCAAGTTAATCTTGACTATCATTTTGTAATGGTGTTTGTATTGTATTTTTGAGATTGTGATATTCTATGATTTTATTTACATGCATTCTGTAATAATTTGAAATATAAGTCCTTTTTATTCTATGTGAATTAAATATCTTTGAATTGAATTTGCTTTGAATCTTGAAGAATTTTCTTTTGTTTCCTTATGTTTCATATCTTTTAATCATGAAAAAATGTTCATATTTGTTTCAAAATTCTCAGAAATATTTTTGTTGTGGGATAAATTAAAACTTTCTCTCAACCATTTTTTGCCCAAGTTTATATTTCTTACAGTCATGGACCCCCTCTACTTTCATTAGTTATTTTAGTAATCATCATCATCAGCCATTTTCAACCGCTTTCCAATTCTCTCTATTCTGAGCCTCTTGTTCTGTGCCTTATTCTCCTTTGCTCCTTTGTACCATTCCGAAAAACTCTCCCAGATAAGAGGAACCTCTCCCCCCCAGACTGCTCCCTTGCCCCGGGACATTACCTGCTAACCCTTACAGCTATTCACTTCCTCCTCCACCCACTCCTTCGTTCTTCTTGCTTAACCCGCCCCCCTCCCCACATTCCTTGCTTCCTCACACAACCTGACCCTCCTCGTTTCCTTATATATACCCTCACAGTGTAACTTCTTATCACCTGAAGATGGTAGATCCAAGCTGAAACCGGTCGTGTTTGAAATAAACGGTGGAAAATTAGTAATTATGAATTTTTTATTCTCGCTTATTTTTTTAACGCTTATTTATCCTGAGAATGAGGTTACATATTCGCTCAGATAGACTTTCTATTTTCTCCACATTATTTCTCCATTTGTTGTTAATCAAGGAGCCAACTCCTCCAAGTCTTCCATCCTTTGTTCCCCTATAATAGAAAATATGCTCTTCCTTGAGTGTAACCAGTTCTTCTGATTTTCTTCTTACTTCACTGAGTCCAATGACATCCCATCTTATCTTCTCTGCTTCATTGAGTATTTCCAGTAGTCCTTCACTCTTCAAGCTGCGGCAGTTGTATGCTGCGAAGTGTAGGGGGTTATTTCTTCTGTTCATGATGGACCTCTGTAATGCCACCACCTCCCGGACATCCGAATGGGTGGTGCTTTTACGTCCGGATAAATTTCCATTACAGAAGCTCATCATGATAAATTGTAATTGCACCTGGAGGGTATAAGACAGTGATTCACCAGGCTGTCTCACTGCCGGTTGGTGAATTAATGAGTGCCACTCTCACTATTTGGCCAGAGATATTGTTGAAGCCTTCTTAGCATGGTTAAACCTGAGCTATACCTCGCCTCCAACCTCCGTTTACACCCCTCCGGCCCAATGAGGCAATGAACTGTGGCAGTGTGAGGAGGGGTATTTTAGTAATATGTTTTATATACCTCGGGATTGACTTATTTGAAATTTCTACCCAGCTGTTTATTTGAAATCAACTGTGTTGAATTCTCAGTGAAATTGGTTTTTTAAATTACATAGAGATTGCCACAGGCCAACCAAAAATAGCCTACTCCCTGATTTTAACCATTTAACCCACTGGAGAACTATGAAGTCTATCAGCTGAGAGTCACTGTTATTGGCAATCATGCTGTGATGTATGATAATTATACAAATGATAATGATGATAAACATAGTTAAATGCTCAATTGAGATTTGTGTGTTTGTTAAAATAACATATTCTTATGATTTTAGTCTTTTTGGTTCCCTTTTTCTTTCTGTTATTTCCAACTTAGAAAGATGTTTGTTGTATAAAGAACTTATATTGGGACCAGACTGCTAATATTGTAGTTGATCATGAAACCACTGATTCCATTAATATCTGCAGAAGAGTACAACATGATCTTTCATCTTTATTGTTAAACTTGTATTTTGAGAATATCCTTTAGGAAGCACTCATTGATGTAGAAAGAGCCATAAAAATTAATGAAGTATTCATCAACAGTATTTGCTATGAAGATGACAGGGTACTAATTGCTGATAACTTCAAAAACACATCAACGTAGTTGGAGAATATAGCATTAATCTAGGCTTGAATATTAATATCAAAAAGACGCACTATATGATTTTGTTGTGACAGCCAGATTGCTTCACTTCAGCTTAACATTCAAAGGCTTCCCAATAAAAAGAGTGAGTAAATTTAAGTACCTTGTAACATGACTCTGTAAAGATTGGAGATCAGATATGGAGATAAAATCTCACATAGAAAATGCTCATAATTCCTTCATGAAATTCAAGATAGTTCTCGCATCCACAGATCTAGACCTCAACCTTAGGATTTGATTTGTCAAATTAAACATCTGGACTTTATTTTTAGATTGTGTAAAGGGATAGACTTGTAAAAAAAGCAACAACAAAATTGATCTAGGCATTTGAAATGTGAACCTACTGCAGGATGCTTCAAATTCCATGGACAGAAAGAGTAAGTAATGAAGAAGTACTCAAAAGAATAGAAAAACAGCTAGAACTGTTATTGACATTTAAAAGAAGGAAAACTGCATACATGGGTTACAACTTACAGAACACTAAATATTACCTTCTATAGTTGATAATTGAAGGGAAGATCAAAGGTAAAAGAGGACAGAGAAGAACATCTTGGATTGATAACATAAAACAATGGGTTGGATTACAAACTGCTGAGAGACTACTACACACAGCAACCAATAGGAATGAAATACAAAATGTAGTTGTCAACATCCATTAAAGGATAGGCAGAAGAGGAAGATTTCCAACTTGGTCTCTGTTTTGTGATTAATCTTTTCTTGTATATTATGTTTTATTTTATGTTTGGCTTTCTGACATGTCTCGTATTCTCTACTGCACCATGTTTGTATTTCAAATGAAATAATAATGAATTGAACGTTTTGTAGTGACAATATATATTCAAATTCTGAAAACATCTTTGCAATCATTGTTTCAGGCGGAGGTTTGTAGGTCTGTGGAATATGCTATGAAAAAATGCCCAAATGGTATGATTTCAGAGATAAAATATGATGGAGAGAGAGTTCAAGTGCATAAAAAAGGCAAGGAATTCAAATATTTCTCAAGAAGTTTGAAGCCTGTTGTTTCCCATAAGGTAAGGAAAAACTTAAACTTTTATTCCTATTTGCTTTAGGAAATTATTGTTCCTACAATGAATATGGACACATGTTAATTCATTCATATTCTATTATCATTATCTGTCATTTTAATAGATATAATAATCAGACAAAAGTAATCAACAAGTCAAAGATTCAATTTCAGTGTCTCTTTCTGTGTAATGCCTGGTTCGATTCCCGGTCCCTTCAGACTTTTTTCAAGTCCATTCTTCCTTGGGAACTTGGAATATAATTTAACTTTTCTTAAATGAGAAATTCTCCTGTATTTAGCAGCTCTTATTATCCTTGATTAGTTGTTTGCTGGTCAAACTCATTAACAATACATGCTTTTCAAGAATGGAATGAAGTCTACTTCTTCTTGTGTGCAATATATCTCTGAATATTTTCTCTCAGGTTAATATATTTTCTCTCAGGTTGCTCATTTCAAAGATTTCATCCCTAAAGCTTTTCCTCATGGAGACGACTTAATCCTTGATAGTGAAGTTCTGTTGATAGACACTGAAACTGGAAAACCATTGCCATTTGGAACCCTTGGAGTTCATAAGGTACATTATTGCAGACAGCCTGATGCACAACTAATCTATGACTGCAGACTAATGTTTTCTAATGTTGAGCTTGATTTGGATTTTTTTCCAGAAAACTGCCTTTAAGGCTGCATCTGTTTGCTTGTTTGTTTTTGATTGCTTATATTACAATGGAAAATCATTACTAAATGAGTGAGTATTTTATTTTTTGCTTTTAATGTGAATTAATTTATTTTAATATCATTAGTCAAATCCACAAAAAATATCAATTGAAAAGTAATTTTTCTAAAATAATGATTGTGGTTGAAAAGGAAAATTATTTTTTTACAACCAATATTTGAAATAACAGATAGTAAATTTACACAGAGGTCTGCATTTAGTAGAATAAAATATTCCTTGTATTTTTTGCCAGTTTCTACAAACTCCATCCTATCCTCTGAATTAGTTTCCTGAGGATAAAACTAATTGTTCATTAGATTTTTAGTTCATTAGAGTTTTGAAGTATAATCACATACTTTGATTCTTGGGTGATTAATATTTTTGGTTGAGAAAATTATTAAGAGCTGTTGAAGTATCAAAAAAAAAGAAAATTATACATTACAATAGTAATTACACTAAAAATAATGTAAAAATATCTATTTCCATGTTTTAATTATATTCTTTGTATTAACAGTAGAATTTAAAAAAAATTCTTATTTTAGTTCCTGCTCTAAAGCTTTGGAATACTCTTCCATGTTTAATAGAGCTGTCCTATGCCAATCAAACCTTAAAAAGAAAGTGCATCACTTCATTTCTATTGAATATGAATCTAGTTGAAATGCCTCTAAGTTTCTATATCAGTCTCTATGAAAGCATCAATTTAGCCTTTGTGTACAAATATCCCACAAATATCATCCAATGAAAAAACTGTTTCTTACTATTATCCATGGTCAACAATTGATGTCTTGTTATACCCATCTATTAATGAAGATCAACTATTCAAAATTATGATTACTTATTTTTTATATAGTTTTAGTTATTGTTTTCTTATGTTGCAATTCTGTGCTAATTTAATTTCATATTTCACTTAAATCATTCTAGGCCCATTTGTGAAAGAAGAAAATTATTAAAGAAATATATGTATGAAATACAAAATCATATAGTATTTTCAGAGACTCAAGAAATTCATGTAAGTCAGTTACTCCATTTTATTTTCTTAGTTTTCATTACTTCCATATTTATAACTCAATATCATTTGTTTTCAGGATGCAAAAGATCTAGAAACGATGATATCAAAAGTATTGAGTCAGGGTCTTGAAGGCCTTGTTTTGAAGGATTTAATGGTAAGTTCCATTTTTATAATATTAACCTCAAACAATTTTCAAATTTTTAGTAATATTGTATGTGAAGAAGTTTCATGAGATCCTTCAGAAACTGACATTGTTATCTCAAATGTATTCTTAACAATATAAGTACAACCCAAAGTATATATTCAAAAATTTTGGAAGTCTACCTCCTGAAAATGTAATCTTCTAAGCTGTCAGTTGCACAAGTTTTATTTACGTTGTTGATTTTTACCCTGTGTGTGAAACATGCAATGAATATGAACGTTTCCATGCATGAGGTCATCTTTATTTCACCATTACACTCTGTATTGATGTTGTGTTAAAGGAATATGAATGAAGGTATGTTCATTATCAACAATGTTTTCTGTATTTTTACAATGAATGAAAATAACTTGTTTGATGAATTTGGGGATGCACAATGCAAAGAGAAATAATGCATATTCTTGACGATCAAGTTATCAATTGCAGACAAAACATGTTATCCACATTATGATAGTTGAAACAAGAAATACATCTTCGAATCATTCCTAACTGTTTTATTCGGAACAGTCTGGTTCCCTGCAAAAACGCTGCATTATTTCAAAGTTGCAAGAAAGTGGCATTTTGGTGTTCATCACCCTATTATTTTTAATGTATGTGGTACTTACATCACCTTTCCCATTACAAAACAGTACCATATTATTCTTTAAAATGTCATGATACATTTCATGATGAATGTAAACTAAATAGCATTGGCTATCTACCACAAATGCATTAGCCTATGGCAGGGGGTGTATTAGTATCTTTCCTATAGATCCTATATCATAGTTCCTATGTTGGTATCGCCTTGAAATCCAACAGATAGAGTTAGATTGTAATGATGTAAGTCGCTCAAGTCAGTGGCATATGGCAGAATGCATAAAAATACCGTACCTAATCAAGAAGCTTCTTTAATATATATATATCATCATCATCATCACCCATTTTCAATCCGACGCCGGATGTAGGCATCCCCAAGCGCTTTCCAATTCTCTCTATTCTGAGCCTCTCGTTGCCATGTTACCCCTAAATACTGAATGATGTCTCTGCTCCATCAGTCCCTTGGTCTTCTTCTTGGTCTTTTCACGTCTCTTGGTATCCAGTTCAGAACTGCTGATGTCCATCGGTTGTCGTTTCTCCTTGCAACATGGCCTGCCCACATCCATGTCAGTGATCTTACCTTATCTATGATGTCTCTCACTCCTGTTATCTTCCTAACCCAGGTGTTGCGTTTCCTGTCTCTTCTTGTGATTCCAAGCATACATCGTTCCATACTTCTTTGTGTAGTCTGAAGTCGCTGGGTTATTGCTGCATTTCACACCCATGTTTCACTTCCATATGTCAAAATTGGTAGAAGGCATTGATTGAAGATCTTTCTCTTCAAGACCATTGGCATTTTTGACTTCAGAATATGGTTGTTCCTTCCAAAAGGAACTCTCCATCCTAGTATTATTCTTCGATTCCTTCTGCCTCATCTTTAGTAACAACTCTCCGCCTACCACAAACGGACATACATCCACAAACTACAATACCCTAAACGAATTATTCAAAATACGTGCATACGAATTGTCCTAGCATCGGTCCTTGGTCCATTAGGACAAACATCTTCAGGGAATACGATAGAATATACATCTTCTATCCATTCTGCGAATTTCAACATTCTACCTTACCGGTAAATATAACGAATTTTTGAAAATACGGTCATTCAATTGGTCCTAGAATCGAACCTGACCTAACAGGGCAAAAATCTTTACAGCATACGATAGACATCTACATATTCTAACAACACCGTAAGTTAGAACTTTCTATCTTAACTCGAATTACCCTAAACGAATTCCTAAACTTCGGACATAAAATTGCCCTAGCATCGAACCAAGCACATGCAGGGCAAAAACCGTTAAGCATACTAAAGATGTGATTATCTTCCAACGATGGCGTAAATTTCAACGTTCTACATTACCGGGAAATACACTAAATGATTTTTTTGAAAAATTTCCATTAAGAAATTACCTAGCATCGAACCGGGGGCCATTAGAAATAAAACTTTTACTGCATACGGAAGATAAAAACAGGTTCTAACGACTCCGTAAATTTCAACGTTCTATCTTTATGCTAAATACGCTAAACGAATTATTGAAAATGCGCTCAATACATATAAACGCTAAAGGTACCGTTTTTGGGGCCTCCTAGAAACGAACCCATCACGCCTAGCATGGATGTCCGCTTTTTTCCATAGTGTCCTTATGCATCACTGAGCCACAATTTTTTTCCGTAAAGTCCCCAGTTTGCACATTACGACGGGTTGTCGTAATAGACCCAGGCTGGATGCTAGGACAAATAGTATGCACGTATTACAAGAATCTTGTATGAATCATTCGTTTAAGGTATTGTAGTTGGTGGATGGAACTCGGTCTATGGAAAGCGGAGAGTTGCGGGTGGTGTGTATTGCCTAAGTTAATCTATCTTACATTAAGCTTCCAGTATGCAAGCTGCGTTTACTCGTATCTCTTTATATAGACTCTCCTCCGGATATCTCTTTATATAGACGCTTCTTCGGATATATCTCTTTAAATATACGCTTCTCCGGATATATATAGATACGAGTAGAAGTTGCTTGCATACTGCAAACTTAATGTAAGATAGATTAACTAAGGCATTGTACACCTCATGCAACACTCCACCTGCCATACACCGAGTTCCATGCACCAACTACAATAACCTAAACTAATTATTTAATATAAGTGCATACAAAATGTCCTAGCATCGAACCTGGGTCTATAAGGACAAATATTCTTACAGAATACCATAGAAATCCCTATCTT
Source organism: Ladona fulva (assembly GCA_000376725.2). Taxonomy (NCBI): domain Eukaryota; kingdom Metazoa; phylum Arthropoda; class Insecta; order Odonata; family Libellulidae; genus Ladona; species Ladona fulva. The sequence goes on from KZ309726.1 coordinate 54,199, forward strand.
CTATAGATGTAGCGAATTTCAACCTTCTACCTCACCGGGAAATCCAGTAACGAATTTTTGAAAATTCGGTAATTCGAATGGTCCTGGGATCGAACCTGTGCTTTTAGGGCAAAAAGCTTTACGGCATACGATAGACAATCATCAATTCTAACAACACCTTGAATTGCAAGTATCTATCTTAACGGAAAATACCCTCAATGAATTCATGAACTTCAGACAGAAAAACTGTCGTAGCATCGAACTAAGGACCCTCATGGTAAAAACCTTTAGCTATACAATAGAGGTGTTTGCACTCTATCGAAGACGAGAATTTTAACGTACTATCTTACCTAGAAAAACCCTAAATGATTTCCTGAATGTTTTGAACTAAAAATTTACCTAGCATCGAACCTGGGGCCATTACGGATAAATATTTTGCGGCATTCGGAAGATAAAATCATTTTCTAACGATTCTGTAAACTTCAATGTTCTATGTTTACGCTAAGTACGCTAAATGAATGTTTGAAAATGCGCTCAATGCATTATTATGGGAAATTAGCCGTTTTTAGGCCCCCTAGAATCGAACCCATGATGCATAAAATGGAAGTCCGCTTTTATCCTAAATGTTCAAACCCGGAATTTTACGGCAAAAAAATCGGCGGCTCCGTGAGGCACTTCCTTCTGCCTCGCCTTTAGTATCCTATATATATATCTATATCCGGAGAAGCGTCTATACAAAGGACGAGTAAAAGTTGCTTGCATACTGCAAGCTGAATGTAGGATAGATTAACTAACGCATTGTACACCTCCTGCAACAATACAACTGCCATAAACCGAGTTCCATGCACCAACTACAATAACCTGAACGAATTATTCATAATACGTGCATACGAAATGTCCTAGCATCGAACCTGGGTCAATTACGACAAATATCCTTACGGCATACGATAGAAACCTCTATCTTCTATAGATGTAGCGAATTTCAACCTTCTACCTGGCCGGGAAATCCCGTAACGAATTTTTTTAAATTCGGTCATTCGAATGTTCCTGGGATCGAACCTGGGCTTTTAGGGCAAAAACCTTTACGGCATGCATTAGACAATCATCTATTCTAACAACACCGTGAACTGCAGGTTTCTATCTTAACGGAAAATACCCTCAATGAATTCATGAACTTCGGAGAGAAAAACTACTCTAACATCGAACTAAGGACCCGCAGGGTAAAAAACTCTTGGTATGCTATAGAGGAGATTGCGCTATATCGATTACGTGAATTTGAACGTTCTATCTTACATGAATGTAACCGAAATGATTTCTTGAAAGTTTTGCATTAAGAATTTACTTAGCATCGAACCTGGAGCCAACAGGGGTAAATCTTTTGCGGCATACGGAAGTTAAAAAAATTTTCTAACCATTCCGTAAATTTCAACGTTCTATCTCTACGCTAAGTACGCGGAATGAATGTTTGAAAATGCGNGACGCTTCTCCGGATATAGATATACATATAGGATACTAAAGACGAGGCAGAAGGAAGTGCCTCACGGAGCCGCCGATTTTTTTGCCGTAAAGTCCAGGGTTTGGACATCTAGGAAAAAAGCAGACTTCCATTCTACGCATCATGGGTTCGATTGTAGGGGGCCGCAAAAACGGCCACTTTCCCATAAGAATCTATTGAATGCATTTTCAAAAATTCATTTCACGTACTTAGCGTAAAGATAGAACAATGAACTTTACGGTATCGTTACAAATTTATAATTTATAAAGAAGATTGTCAATTGTATGTTTAAGGCTTTTTGCCCTAAATGGCCAGGTTCGATCCCAGGACCATTCGAATGACCGAATTTTCAAAAATTCGTTCTTCCCGGTCAGGTAGAAGGTTGAAATTCGCCATATCTATAGAAGATAGGGATCTCTGTCATATGCCGTAAGAAAATTTGTCCTAATAGACCCAGGTTCAATGCTAGGACAATCCGTAAGGACGTATTTTGAATAATTCGTTAAGGGGAATGTAGTTTGTAGATTGCACTCGGTGTATGGAAGGCGGATTGTGCAGGTGGTGTGTAATACCATATTTAATCTATCTTACATGAAGCTTGCTTTATGCAAGCAACTTTTACTCGTGTGTGTGTGTGTGTATATATATATNAAGCCCTTTCGTCAAAAATAAGATAAAAATACGTTCTAACCACTCCGTAAATTTCAACGCTCTATCTGTAAGCAAAATACGCTAAACGAATTTTTGAAAATGCGCTCAATGCATTCTTATGGGAACCTGGCCGTTTTTGGGGCCTCCTAGAATCGAACCCATGATGCCTAGGATGGATGTCCGCTTTTTTATCCTCTATATTGTACCTCTTGGTATAATATAGAGGGTATTGCTCTCTATCGATGACGTGAATTTGAGCGTTCTATCTTACCTAGAAATACCCGAAACGAATTTTTGAAAATGTTGCACTCTAGCATCGAACCTGGGGCTATTAGGGATAAAGCTATTGCAGGAAACAGAAGATAAAATCATTTCCTAACGATTCCGTAAATTTCATTGTTCTATCTTTACGCTAAGTACGCTAAATGAATTTTTGGAAATGCGCTCAATGCATTCTTATGGGAAAGTGGCCGTTTTTGGGGCCCCCCAGAATCGAACCTATGATGCCTACGGTGGAAGTCCGATTTTTTCCTAGATGTCCAAACCCGGGACTTTACGGCAAAAAAATCGGCGTCTCCGTAAGGCACTTCCTTCTGCCTCGCCTTTAGTATCCTATATGTATGTATATCTACATATTTATACGAGTAAAGGTTGCTTGCATATTGCAAGCCTAATGTATGATAGTTTAACTAAGGCATTGTACACCTCCTATTGAAGAAATATAGTTAAGTTTCCTTCCAAGGAATTTGATATGAACGATTACCTTTTAGCATCATACATTTGTTAATGTTTATTTCTCATAAAGTCCAGATAAGAAAGGGCGATGCGGGTAATGAAACCCAAACTTCCTCCAACCAACGCCATTATACATATATTTATTGCGTTACGCATTGTTTATTCGTAATCTGTACAACGGTACGAGTGGTTTGATACCCATTACCTACCTATTCACACACATATGTAG